>PVJN01003082.1:35177-91947 GCA_004026805.1 Lasiurus borealis | reverse complement strand
TTGTTTGTTTGTTTTTAATTAAATCTTTATTATTCAGATGATTACATTTGTTTCTCTTTTTTCCCCTCCATAGCACCCCTCCACCCAGCTCCCACCCTCCCTCTGCCCTTAGCTCCCTCCCATTGTCCTCATCCATAGGTGTATGGTTTTTGTCCAGTCTCTCCCTGCACCCCCCCTCACCTCTTTCCCCCTGAGAATTATCAGTCCACTCCCTTTCTGTGCTCCCGATTCTATTATATTCACCAGTTTATTCTGTTGATCAGATTTTTAATTCACTTAATTTTTAGATTCACTTGTTGATAGATATGTATTTGTCCATAATTTTTTGTCTTTTACCTTTTTCTTCTTCCTCTTCTTAAAGAGTACCTTTCAGCATTTCATACAATACTGGTTTGGTGTTGATGAACTCCTTTAGCTTTTTCTTATCTGTGAAGCTCTTTATCTGACCTTCAATTCTGAATGAGAGCCTTGCTGGATAGATTATTCTTGGTTGTAGGTTCTTGCTATTCATCACGTTGACTATTTCTTGTATCTGACGAGGCCAGCGTTCTGCCTTCCGGGGGCAGGTGAGGACGTGACGTCAGATGTGGGGGCTGCGGGTCTGCCTGGGCTCTGCTACCAACACTCGGACCCCAGAGCCCAGAGATGCCTGCAAAGGCCTGGAACGGGGGCGGTGGGGGAGGGGGGGTTGGGGGGGGGTGAGGGGGAGGGACTGTGAGGTCCAGGGATGTTTCCAGCTGAAATGCGTCCGCTCACTTTCGTTTGCACTGGGCACAGCGCCCTCTTTTCAGGTGCCTCTGGCTGCACAGACGGGTCCCCGTGAGGCACAGAAACCCCCTTTCAGGAGCTGCTTCCCGGGCCGCGCGGCTGTGGGAGTGAATCAGCCGCTGACACGGCTGTTAATGGCCCTGAGTGCGCCATTAGGCGCCGTGCCCGCAGCTCCTTCCTGTTTCCCCCGAGCCTTGGAGTAAATTGAAAACAGACAGAGAGATCCCGTGTTTGTGAGTGTGTGTGTGTGTGAGTGTGTGTATGTCTATGAGTTTGTGTGTGTGTGTCTGGGAGTGTGTGTGTGAGTGTATGTGTGTCTGTGTGTGTGAGTGTATGTGTGTGAGTGTATGTGTGTGAATGTATGAAAGTGTGTGTGTATATGTGAGTGTGTATGTGAGTGTGTGTGTGTGACTGTGAGTGTGTGTGAATATGTATGTGTATGTACATGTGTGAGTATGTGTATGAATGTGTGTATGTGAGTGTGTGTGTATGAATGTGTGTGAGTGAATGTGTGAGGGTGTGTATGAATGTGTGAGTGTGTGTAAGTGTATAATGTGTGTGAGTGTGTATGAGTGTGAGTGTGGGAGTATTTGTGTGTGTGTGAGTGCATGTGTGTCTCTCTGTGTATGTGAGTGTATGTATGAGTGTGTGAGTGCATGCGTGTGCATGTGTGTGTATGAGTGTGCCTGCATGTATGTGTGAGTGTGTGCATGTGTGTACATGTGAGAGTGTGTATATGTGAATGTGTATGTGAGTGTGTGTGTACATGTGTGTGTATATGTGAGTGTATGAGTGTGTATGAATGTGGGTGAGTGTATGTGTGTGAGTGAATGTGTGTGAGTGTGTATGAATGTGTGTGTATGAGTGTGTCTGCATGTGTGTGTGTGTCTGTGTGAATGTGACTGCATGTGTGTGTGTGTATGTGAGTGTATGTGTGTGAATGTGTGTGTGTATGAATGTGTATGTGAGTGTATGAGTGTGTGTGTGTGTTTTAATTAGCCTATTAACATTTTAGCTCCTTTGTTTTCAGTAATAATAGCCATTAATTCGCCTATGTTTTGATTTATTGGCCAGTTATTCTGAGGTTAAAAAAAAATAAACTCAGTATCGATGTCTAAAATAAGTGATTTAAAGCCAAGACCAGTAAGTCAGAGATGATGATAGGATCCTGGGATTTGTGAAATGGATGGCCAGAGGGTCATGGGCTGATTTTAGAAACACTGAGTCTGTTTGTGCGCCTTTCCCGGGGGATTCCCGCTGCTGATAAGCCGTTTCTGCCCGTGTGTGTATGTCATCGATGAGCATCGGCGCTTCTGCACGAACCGGTTCTTCAGACCGAGGGAGCGCGCGAGCGGGAGTTTGCGCTGTCTGTTCCGCATTCAGCTCTGCTGCCGCGAACCCCAGTCTCCTGACCTGACGGGAATGAAGTAAAAGCAGAGCGTTAATTGCCGCGTTTTCAGTTCGCCTGATGCACACTTCGTGTGAGGAAGCTCAAAGGCAGCACACAGTTCCCGGGCCGTGAGGGAAGCACCACCAGGAGCTGAAGAAACCTGGCTGTGGCCCTGGCCGGTGTGGCTCAGTGGGTAGAGCGTAGGCCTGTGGACTGAAGGGTCCCAGGTTTGATTCCGGTCAAGGGCATGTGCCTTGGTTGCGGGCACATCCCCAGTAGGAGGTGTGCAGGAGGTGGCTGATGGATGTCTCTCTCTCATCGATGTTTCTAACTCTGTCCTTCTCCCTTCCTCTCTGTAAAAAATCAGTAAATTATGTTTTTAAAAAATCTGGCCGTGGACGTGCAGGCACCAGTAGAGAGGTACCTCATCTCTCTGGTTTTTTGTATCCACATTTCATTCCCAGTTCCTGTCCCTGCCTCAGAGAAAACACAGCCGCTGTCTCTCCTGCCTGTCTCTAGGTGAAGTCCTGCTTTATCACCCAAGTATGCGGGACTGATTTTAATTCTTTCTCTTCTGTGGTCTGATATCCCAGGACACCTGGGAGCTTCTTCTAAATGTGGATTTTTTAATTACAAAACACCCAGCTGGGACCCGGCCGGCTTTCGAAAGGAGGAACGCGTGCTGGGAGTTGGGAAGAGTCTCAAGCGGCCGCGAACACGGACTCATCCCAGGGGTACGGCCGTCATTCATTTATGGACTTTTTTCATATTCTGTCAAAAACTAGTTCTGTGCCCTTAAAGTCCCTCCTCTGGCTCTCCTGGCCTCCTCAGTGATTGCTTGTTAAGTAACGGGGATCGCACATAAATAAGTACGTGTGTGAGTGTGTGTATGTGAGTGTGTGTATGTGTGTGTGTGTACGTGAGTGTGTGTATAAATGTGGGTGAGTGTATGTGTGTAAGTGAATGTGTGTATGAGTGTGTGTGTATGAGTGCGTGTGTATGTTTTAATTAGCCTATTAACATTTTAGCTCCTTTGTTTTCAGTAACAATAGCCATTAACTCGCCTACGTTTTGAATTACTGGCCAATTATTCTGAGGTTAAAAAAATAAACTCAATATCGATGTCTAACATAAGTGATTTAAAGCCAAGACCAGTAAGTCAGAGATGATGATAGGGTCTGGGGATTTGTGAAATGGATGACCAGAGGGTCATCGGCTGATTTTAAAAACGTTAAGTCTGTTTGTGTGGCATCGACGGGCATTGGCGCTTCTGCACGAACCAGTTCTTCGGACCGAGGAAGCGCGCAGGCGGGAGTGTAAATTGCACACCGCGGTGCACGTGTGATGATCAGAAACCATGTAAAGCTGGCACATCAAGGCGACCCCCAGTGTCGGTGAGTCTGTGTTTTCAGCGTCAGCTCGGAACTCAGGAAGTACCGCCTCCCAGTTCCTGTGGGTTTGGGTGGAGGGTTTCGCACGGACTCCTGTTTAACCCGAGGCTGCAGCCCTCCTGCAAGATCGCTGGCCTGGGCCCTCGGAGACCCGGGGATGGGGACCCGGGGATGGGGACCTGGGGATGGGGACCCGGGGGTGGCCGGTCCTTAGGGGCCGGGCTCGGGGCAGAGCTGCCAGGCCCAGGGCAAGCGCAGGCAGTGAGCGCTCAGCGCTGCGGCTTTCTCACAGGAGGAGGGGTATGGGGACGGGGCTGGGGGTAAACTGGACCCGGATCGTCCAGGCTCAGACAGAGGTGGTGCTGTTTTCTAGGACAGGAGCTGCCACATGACGGAGAAGAAGAGTGTGCTGGCCTTGGAGTGCCTGCACTTTGCTCCTCTGACCATGGCTTTGTGTGTGCGTTTTAATTTCTTTATTGATTGCGGTGTTGCCTATGTGTCCTTACTCCCCCATCACCTCCCTACACCCCCATCCCCCCGGTGAGCAGGGAAATGACCGAGCGCCAGCGGCCAGGGAGGAGAAGGAAGATTTTCTAAACCAGCCTGATGGCCGAGACCGGGGTGGCTCAGTGGATAGAGCGTCGGCTTGCAGACTGAAAGGTCCCAGGTTCGATTCCGGTCGGGGGCATGTGCCTTGCTTGCGGGCACATCTCCAGTGGGGGGCGTGCAGGAGGCGGCTGATCGATGTCTCTCTCTCATCGATGTTTCTGACTTTCTATCCCTCTCCCTTCCTCTCTGTGAAAAATCAATAAAATATATTTAAAATAATAATAATAATAATAAAATAATAAACCAGCTTGATGGGCCTCGTGTACCACAGGTCTCTGGGTTGCAGGCTCCATCCCCAGTGAAGGGGTGTGCAGGAGGCAACCAGCCAATGATTCTCTCTTATCATTGATATTTCTACCTCTCTCCCCCTCTGCCTTCCTTTCTGAAATTAAAAAAAAGAAATATCTATTTTTATATATATATATAAAGGCTTTTGGAGTAGCATGTTTGCAGAGGAAGATGAGAAATTTAGTTTTGGATATAATAAATGCCAGTTAAATATACACATGGAGTTACAGGCCTCTCTGTAAGAGGGGACGGACGAGCAGGCACAGTCAGAGGAACTAGGAATATTCCGGTCCCCCCCCCCAGTTAGGGGGGTAAACAGGCCACTGAGGGCTGTATCTGTGCGACAGGGGTGGTTCCCAAATACATAACAGTGAGCATTTCATCACCTCTGTGTGTCTCTTCTTCTGAGTTAGCGCTTACAAAGTTAAGTCCTTCTTTCTGAATATAACGGTAATTGAGGTGATGGGCGTGAACAGGCCATTCCTCAGGACATCGCACTGCTTCCTGTCTTCTTCGGTCACTTTCTTAAACAGATACGCAGAAGTCCATTTTTTTTCTTAATTTAAGAGAATTCATTAAACCGTTATTAAAAACCAGCCACGATGAAGACAGTCACATTTCATTTGAATGAAATGCTTTTCCTCTGGACTCTCCCTGTTTTATCACCGCTTCCAATTAAAATTCCTGTGGAAGTTCAAAGAGTAGTTCATTGTAATATTAAAGATACCCAAGTGAGTGTGTGTGAGGGGGTGGTGGGGGGCGGGAGTAGAGTGGGTGGACTTTTTAATTTTTAGAAATGTCAAGAGGTTTTTGCTTTGTGGGAGATTAGAGTAGAGGCTGTAACCTGGTTTTCCATTCTTTCTCGAACCTTGCACTTTCTGTATTATTCTGCCTAAATGTGACCGCCTTTTCCTTATCCTGACGTTTCTGTATTTGTTTCTATTTTATTTTCTTGACGAGAGTAGCCGTAGGTCTCTGTGTTACATTTTTTTTTTCAAGCCTTCTGTCCTTAGATAATTATCTTTTTATCTTTTTCTCTCTTTGCTAATTAGTAACCTCTGTTCTAATCTAATTAGTCCCTTTGCTGGTTTCCCGTGGACATAATTACGGCTCTTAATATGCTGCTGAATACAGCTTTGTCCCATTCCACGAGGGGGTAATCTTTTTTATTTCCTTTTTTTAAAAAAAAAAATCATTATTCTGCATACAGTCGTGACTGCAGATTTTATTTTCCTCGGTTTGATTCTTTTAAATCAGTTCATGTGACTTGAATGCTAGTTTTTTTAAGGATTTGAGGTATGGTTGTTTTGGGGTTTTTTTATAGCCTTCTTCAAACTTTTTACTTACATTCTCACTAAAATAATTTTGATAAGCTAAATCTCCCCTTATATTTTTAATGGGAATCTAATGTTTTTTTATTGCAAGTAAAAAATAGTTGTAGAGGATTAACTTCCAATGCATGACAAATACTGACATTTTAAAATAAAGCTGTCACATCATAATTTTAGTGGCCATTAATAATAAATAAACAATAAATGTCCTGTAAATTTTATGCTCACCATCATTTATTTACAGATAGATTAAACTCTTTGGTAATGGGCTATTTTACAGGATGCCACGTTCTCTTTGAAAAAGTGGTATTATCATTCCACTCTCCATAGAGTATTTTACTTTAGTGAAATTTACTTTTACTCCACAAGTTCTAAATTGTCCAACCTATTGTACTCTTGTGCAACAAACATGTCAATATATAAATAAAAATTTCATTTAAAAAAATCTGTTCTAAGAGTTAGAAACCAAATATCTGTTTCGAAGTTTTTAGATAATTATAATTATTATTGTATATTTTCAGATCATGGAATCCCAAATCCGAAAACAGATGTACATGTCTTAGTAAAAATGCGTTGACAAAAGTATACACACTGTTGGAACTGAATCCCAGTGAAATGGGGTGGCTTTGCCATCTGTGTGTGACTGGGACCCTCTAGTTCAGTGGTTCTCAACCTTTCTAAGGCCGAGACCCTTTAAGACAGCTCCTCACGTTGTGGTGACCCCCAACCATAAAATTATTTCCATTGCTACTTCATCACTGTCATTTTGCAACTGTTATGAATCGTATCTGTGTTTTCCGATGGTCTTAGGCGACCCCTGTGAAAGTGTTGTTCAACCCCCAACGGGGTCGTGACCCACAGGTTGAGAACCACTGCTCTAGTTTCTCATGATTTTTTTGCTGCCTGGCGTGTTCATGGCTGGTGTGAGGGTAGAGTCTTCCTACTTGAGAGGGAAAGTCGGAACCTCTTCGGGCAAATCCGGGTCCAGGCCTGCCATGGCCTCGGTCTGCAGGCCCCTCGGAAAGTTCTCGTCTTTCCTCCAGGGCTCCAGCTGCTGCTTGTCTGATACGTGACACATATTTAAGAATGAGTTCATGGCCGAAACCCGTGTGGCTCAGTGGATAGAGCGTCGGCCTGAGGCCTGAAGGGTCCCAGGTTCGATTCCGGTCAAGGGCATGGACCTTGGTTGCAGGCACATCCCCAGAAGGGGGCGTGCAGGAGGCAGCTGATCGATGTCTCTCTCTCATCGATGTTTCTAACACTCTATCCCTCTCCCTTCCTCTCTGCAAAAAAATCAATAAAATATATTTTTAAAAAAGAATGAGTTCATGAATATGCCAGAAGCCCAGCACTCGAAATCGCGCAGCCCCATCCACTCACACCTCGCCATGCACACAGCCCTGCTCACCTGTGCGCGCTTTGCCGTGCACGCAGCATCACTGTGCACACGCAGCCTCCTGGTGACCTGTCTTTGGTTGTTACATAGCTACGAGCACTGGGTTTTTATTATAAAGATGTGCTGTTCTCTCCTTTAAAAGCATAATCTTCATTTGTAGGTGTCAGTCTTTGCCTGTCTGTATTTAGCCAGCTTCATCTTTATCAGTTATTAGGTGATGGGGTATAATCCAGTGGGGCCACATTTAGCATTGTGGAAGGGGCTGTCTCTCTGTTTGAGGGAGGGTCCCTGGTGTTTTAGGGAGCCTTGTGCTCCTGACTCTTGTGCTTCGTCATTGACAGACTGAGTGGCACCCCAAACACCCCTCCCCACCCCCCAGTACCAAACATTCCCAGGCAACTAGGACTGGCCCGGATGGAAAACCGTGGATTGAAATCCTCAGGATTCTTCGTAAGCCTGCTGGCTTTTTTTATATATTTGCAAGGCCTGTTTAAACTTTAAAAGTTTTCCACTATGACTTTGTTTCTGTTCCTTTTTTTAATGTTTCTTACCACTTGATTGGATACACTGCATTCATGCCTACTCTACACTGAGCGACCAGATTATGATGATCTCTGAACGCATAATCACGTGGCCACTCAGTGTGTATCCCATATAATAAAAGGCTAATATGCAAATTGTCCCCTCAACCAGGAGTTCAACCAGCAGGCAGGCCAGCCAACCACCCATGTCCCCTCCCCCTGACCAGGCTGGCCAGACCCCACTCATGCACACATTCATGCACTGGACCTCACACACACACACACACACACACACACACACACGTGTGTATACACATGTACATACATATATGAGTATTTAATAGTTATTGTGCCGAGTGAATGCTCTGCATGCATCACCCGTGCTCTTGAAGGACCTGCCTCCACCGTAGGGTGAAGGTTGGGGTCCCGGCGAGGTGGGCACCTGCCAGGTGGAGGGGTGGCATGGAGAAGCAGGGGCTCTGAGTGCCCCCAGGATGGTGGTAATGGAAGACCAGCTGTCCAGCGCCCCCCGGTGGTCCTGGCGGACGCCGGTTCTCACACCGAGTCTTCAGAAAGGCCACTGATGTCCGCTTCTGAGCTGATTCAGAAACTCTCTCTCAAAGCTGCATCCCGCCATCGCTCACATGTGTGAGTCCATGTGTGTAACCGGTGCGAGGTGCAGGGCAAGTGCGTTAGCAAAATATATGCTGTGTATTCCAGTGTTTTACTGTTTCTGGATATGAGGTACAGAGTATTAGGTAAAAAAAAAAAAAAAAAAAAACACAGCCAAAACCGGTGTGGCTCAGTGGATGGAGCATCGGTCTGCAGACTGAAAGGTTCCCAATTCGATTCCGGTCAAGGGCATGTATCCTGGTTGTGGGCACATCCCCAGTAGGAGGTGTGCAGGAGGCAGCTGATCAATGTCTCTCTCTCTCGCATTGATGTTTCTAACTCTATCCCTCTCCCTTCCTCTCTGTAAAAAATCAATAAAATATATTAAAAAAAAAAAAACACAAACATTGGCATGCTAGTTTGAGCTACCTTTCCATCCTTACTCCTAACTTCACTCCACATGCCATATATACCCTGCACCTTAGAAAGTGGACCGAGGGCCGGAACTAAGTTATTTTGCTGCCATTTGTGCAGAGAGAGTTCCAGATTGCGTCTGCCCTGTCAGTTCCTCCTCCTGGTTTCATTAGTCTTGCTCTGCTGTCTGGGTTTGATTGGCGGCTGATTTTTAATGTGAGTGTGCTTTTCTGAAAGACAGATTATAAATAACTTACTCGTTATAGGTCGGGTCTTTTTGTGTGTTTTTTTGTTTGTTCTGTGTGTGTTTTTTTTAATTCTGGCACACCTCCTCAGAAACTTTGCCATCAGAACATAAGCGGTGCTTTGCTAACAGTTTTGTTCCCTTCCTGAACGTGTGTCTGAACTTGGGGGGCAGGGAGGTGGGTCCGTGTTCAGCTCCACCCGGGGCGGCTGGTCCTGCAGCAGGACGCTCAGGGGACACAGCACCCCTTGAGATATTGTACTTCGCATGTTCATGCAGAGGACCTTGCCCACACTAATATTCTTGAAGAAATTGTCAGCGGTGTCTTTGTCTGTTGCGTGTGTTGGTAGAATGGCTTAAAGGCAGGGCTTTTACAAACGTTCTTTTTCATTCAAATTTTCCGTTCGTGGAAACGGGCAGGCAAGCACCTCAGGCTGCTGAACCCCGAAAGGACGGCCTCCCGTGCGGTGGAGGGTGTAGAGCCGGTGTAGACACAGCCCAGGCCACCTGCAGGCTGCCGGGGTCAGGAGCCTGGGGGTCCCCAACCCCCCCCACCCCCGCTGACCCCGCCAGCCTTCAGCGCTTAGTAAGACCCCTCAGACCCCTGAAAGGAGAGGCTGGGGCCGTGCTTGGGGGGCGGGGTCCGTATGAAAAACAAGTAGAAATAACGAGCCCACAGTTTACCGCCTGCAGTCGCCGAATTCCTAGAATTAGAAAGCTGAAAAGGAGGCCCTGCGAGCAGCTTCTGTCAGGTTTTATAGCTTTTAGTTTCCTTTTTTTGGCTCATTTCTCTGTTGCATTCTATATATATTTTTTCTTTTCCCCTCTAAGACAGGTTATATGAATAAACTACGTACATTTACAAGATGACACTTTTTTTTAATATAGTAAATCTATTAATAAATTTCACATGTGAAAAGATCCCAGTTTATTACTTTAGCAATATCTGTTTTTAATCATCACAAATAAAGGGTGTTGGGTCCTCCTAAAATTATTGTTTCCGATGATGGAAGATGAATATTGGCAAAGAAAACCACAGATGATGAATACAACGACGCAGATACACCGGAAAATACTTGGAGAGGACCTATTTTATTTAAAAAAAAAAAAAAAAACAGGACAAAAGTGACTTTACTTTGAAATTATAGATGCTTTTTTTTTTTTATCACACCAAATGTCAATTTTATACCTGGTGATGAGTGTTTAAAAAAAAATCATTTTGTAAAATATCATCCCTGAGCAGATCTGAATATCAATTTAGTTTACTTGGTTCTGTGGGATGTAAATACCTTTACACTTTCATTTGTGCGGAGTGCAGAGTGTTAGAGGACATTAACAATGACGTTTATAAGCTTGCCTCCATCACCCATCCGGCAGAATATTATTCTCTGATGTCAGGTGGACAGATGGGACTGGATTTTTAAATTTTTAACCGGTCGCTGTAGGGCCAGGGAAGCACCGGCTGTGCGGAGTGGCTGGCGGAGTGTTTTGCTGCTATTCGTGCTCTTCCTGTAACCCTTTGATTTTTTTTTATCAAATAAAATTAGACTTTCATACATAGAGTTTTTGTGTCACAGTCAGTCTCCCGGCAAGAAGCAGGACAGACATCTGGTGTAAAATTTTCCCGTGTTCCGGGATCTTTTTATAACGCCCCCTCCCCGGCCTTCCAGATCCTTCTCCTCTTCCTACCGTGACCAGCCTCTCTGCCACCGGAGGGCAGGCACCAAACTGATGTTCATAGACGGCATTTGTAGCGTGTTCTTGGAGCTCTTAGGCCGTTGTTCTAGAGCAGTGGTTCTCCACCTTCCTAAGGCCGCGACCCTTTAAGACAGCTCCTCATGGTGTGGTGACTCCCAACCATAAAATTATTTCCGTGGCTACTTCATAGCTGTCATTTTGCTACTGTTATGCACTGTCATGTAAATATCTGATAGGCAGGATGTATTTTCGTTGTTACAAATTGAACATCATTAAAGCATAGGGATTAATCACAAAAACAATATATAATTGTATACTGTGAAATATTTATTTTTAATGACAAATAAATGAAATGCTGTCTTGAATCGAATCGTGGTGTAGCATGGGTAACAGTCTTCCTAGAACAACAGTAAACGACATGGCTACACTTTGCTACATGGAGGAGCGGTGTGTTGGTTCCTAAGACCATGGGCAATAGGTGTTTTCCGCTGGTCGTAGGCGACCCCTGTGAAAGGGTCGTTCGACCCCCAAAGGGGTGGAGACCCACAGGTTGAGAACCACTGCTCTAGATGCTCCATCCACCCAGGAGCAGCGTGCAGCTGGCCGGCTGCTTGGCTGTGGGAAACACAGAAATGCGAGTGAAATATATCCGCCCCGTCTCATGGACTGTCATTTAAAAAAATCTTGTTCACAGTGTGAAGTTAATCAGGGCTCTAGAAAAAAAAAGGTTATGTAAAAATGCAGAGTTTCTAGAAATGCATGGTTTTAAAAGTGCTCCTTTTGTTCGATGAACATCGGGTTTCATTCTGGGAATCGAAAGCCTTTTAGGGTGGGTGGCTTTTGGCAAAATGTTTTGGGATAGCTTCTTAGTTGGCTTGTTGACTAGCATTTTTTTCATTGATTTTTTTTTTAATTTTTTTTTTAGAAAGAGAGAAAGGGGGAGGGGGAGAAAGAGAGAGAGAGAGAGAGAGAGACATCTATGTGAGAGGGAAGCATCACCCAGCTGCCTTCTGTATGTGCCCCTGCCAGGGACCCCACCTTCTCCCTGGGCATGAGCCCTGCCCAGCCATCCACCCCACAGCCTTGAGGTGCAAGGGGCGACCATCAATCGCTGAGCCACACCAGCCAAGTACAGTGGCACCTCGAGATACAAGTGCCCTAACATACGAGATTGTTGAGATACGAGCCGTCGAGCGAGCGATTTTTGCTTTGAAATACGAGCAACAGTTGAGATAGGAGTCATCGCGCGGATCGGCCGGCTGCACACGACCCACCAGTTTACCACGACTCGAGCGACTCATAGTTTCCCACGCCTCAAGGTGACGGAACGAATTAAACTCGTATCTCGAGGTGCCACTGTAAAATGATTTGAAGCCCGATGCTTCTCCGTGTTTTTCAGTCGCTTCATACAGCAAGTGTTCGGTTTCTCATGAGACACAAAAATGTCTTTTTTTATTTTTTAGCTGGAACAGCTCTGAGTCTCTCCTCCTGAGCATTACTGCTCTCTAATTCAGAAGTGAAATTACCGGGTGATAAAAATGCTAAGCATCTCCAGTCGCACTGCATCCTCTTCTGATTTATGTAGTCGTGTGAAATACCAAAAAACAAACAAACACACACAAAAAAACACTTTTCGGGATTAGCCAGCCTCTGTGCCTTTCACCGTGTCATCTTGCCTTCTCGTTTTATTGGTTGTACTTAAGTCCATGAGTTATTTTGAAAGTTGTAAAGGGTATTTCTCACCGTCGGTCCCTCATCCCCCAAAACCCCGCAGCCCACACTCGGGCTGTGAGCACCTAATTACTGGCAGGTTTGGAAGTGTGAGCGCCTTGTTACAGGAGCGGAGCGTGTAATATTGAAGGTGCAATTTTGACGAAATGAGGAATGTCATTTGTTTTTATTAAGCTGGGATTTGAACGTGGGAAGCGAGCAGTGAGGGAGGCATTTCTTTAACACGGAGGTAATCTCAGATGGAGCGGGGGGAGAAAAACATTATTATTTTTTTTTTTTACCGCGTGCTCATGCTTCATAAATAAACGTGAGAGGCAGGCTTGCAGGAAACGGGTTTACTTCGCCTGCTAATAAACTGCCTTTTGTCGTTTTCCGTGCCTCCGGGGAGAATCCTTCCAGAGCCGCCAGATGACAAAGTAGACATTGCTGATCTCCAGAATGGGGTGGCACCCTCTCCTGATGGATATATTCCTGCCAATATAGGCTTTCCCATACCTAAACAAGTATTTTTTTTTTTTTTGGTGCTGTGGTAGGGATTCTTTAAAGACAAGTCCATTGCCGAAACCGGTGTGGCTCAGTGGATAGAGCGTCGGCCTGCGGACTGAAAGGTCCCAGGTTTGATTCCGGTCAAGGGCATGTATCCTGGTTGCAGGCACATCCCCAGTAGGGGGCGTGCAGGAGGCGGCTGATCGATGTCTCTCTCTCATCGATGTTTCTAACTCTCTATCTCTCTCCCTTCCTCTCTGTGAAAAATCAATAAAATATATATATATAAAAAGACAAGTCCATGGGTAGAATTACGAAGGCTCTTTCCTCCTGAAGTGTGGCCTGCGCATTTAGGAAACATAAGCAGAGAAGATAAAAGCAAGGCATAGGGATTTTTTTTTTTTTTTTTTTTTTTGGAAAATGAAATCTATATTACCCTCCCTTTTTTTTTTGGGGGGGGGGATCTGATTGATAACAACAGGAAGTACTTCCACACATTTTCAAAATGCACACCAGCAGCCCCTGGGCCGGGAGAGGCAGTGCTCTCGAAGACGGCGGGATTTGAAGTGGTTTTCAGACCATCATCTTCCTTCTTCTCCGCAGGCTGGGTGGGGGGCGCGGCCTGAGGTCCCTTGGGGAGCCCCACCAGGCAGGGAGACGCAGCCTCAGGTCCCCGGGCCCTGGCACTGGGGCTGGGGGAGCAGCCTGAGGTCCCCAGGCCCTGACACTGGGCGGGGGAGGGAGGAGACGCAGCCTGAGGTCCCCCAGCCCAGCACCCCTTCATTTGAATGTATTGGTAGGCCCCCACGTTTTTGTGTCTAACGAGAAACTGAGCACTTACTACCCAGCGTCTTTGTGAAACCGGCGTTAAAAACAATGCAAAACATAACGGAACCGGTGTGGCTCAGTGGATAGAGCGTCGGCCTGTGGACGGAAAGGTCCCAGGTTCGATTCCGGGCAAGGGCATGTATCCTGGTGGCGGGCACATCCCCAGTAGGGGGCGTGCAGGAGACGGCTGATCGATGTCTCTCTCTCATCGATGTTTCTAACTCTCTGTCCCTCTCCCTTGCTCTCTGTAAAAAAATCAATAAAATACAGTGGTACCTCAAGATACGAGTTTAATTCGTTCCGTCACCTTGAGGCGTGGGAAACTATGAGACGCTCGAGTCTCTGTAAACTGGTGGGTCGTGTGCAGCCGGCCGATCCGCGCGATGACTCCTATCTCAAATGTTGCTCGTATTTCAAAGCAAAAATCGCTCGCTCGATGGCTCGTATCTCAAAAATCTCGTATGTTAGGGCACTCGTATCTCGAGGTACCGCTGTATATTTAAAAACAAGGCAAAACCCAATAATCGTGTGATTAGAAGCTTAGGGGGCAGGCCGAGTGTCTCGGAAATTTGACAAAAGAGCCTCCTTTTCGCTCTGCCAGGGTCACCCCAGAAGCAGCAGGGTGCGGGGCGGGGGGATGGGGGGGCAGGCGGGTGTTTGCTCCCCTCTCTGGAAGCACAGCAGGCGGGTGTCCTGATGGGGGTTCCCATCACAGCCTGCCTCCTGCCCCCGCGGGAAGGGGCCTTGTTAAAATGCGGTTACTGAGTGTGTTTGCCGCCTTAAAGATCTGACCCGGTCCCGCTTGCCTTAGAAATGTTATTTATTATTATTATTATTATTGGAAAAGGCTGTGTGAGAATGACGTGCGCACGGGATTCTAACTCAGAAGTGCGTGTCTTGGAAAACATTTCTTTTACTTTTTTTTTTTTTTTTAAACCAAACACTTAAGTATGTTGTGAAGTATCCTGAGGCTTCTGAGTTGAACTCCGGGTTGGTCCGGTGGATTTCCCGATGCAAAACGGAATTCTTGATCCGCGACTAACGTGTGGTTTTGATCTGTCACATCTCAGCTGACTTCTTTTTAGAAGTAATTGTTTCAGAGAAAGGAGAGGATTGGGTATTCAGGGAGCGACTTGGAGATGTATTCTGAGCCATTTTGTTGATTTTGGAAGATACGGGAGTTAATTCCCTTTTCTTTCTATTAAATATTAGTGTTTTTGAAAAATAATGTGATTTTTTTTTTAATATAATTACCTTTAAGAATCATCTATTTCCTGGGACCCTGAATTAAGAAATTTCACTTTGTCAGAGTGCATCGTTGAGTATTGGCAATACAAACTCTGGAAAATAATTCAAGGAGAGGCTATGAGAGGCGGACAAGAGTAGGTTCATAATTCCAAGTACGTGAGACAGAGGTTATTCTCGTAGCATTCTTTATTTTTATTGTATTGTTTTCCATACAAATAACTACAAACCTGCTTCCCCCCCCCCATCTGTTCTAAATCAAAATGTAAATGTAATTTAAATGGACTGGAAAATACTTTCAGAGGGAGACGAAGATTTTCTAAATTAAGTTTCAAAGGTAACGGTACATAAAGAGACAAAAAGAAAAATCCTGACATAAACATAAAATTTATATTGCTTTTCTGTATATTACATTTGAACAATAAAAAAGGCACTTCAGTTTCTCTCTTCGTTTACTTTGACTTTTCTGGTATTCTTATACGGTAACTTTTCCAGGTTTGCTTTTTGTGGCCTTCAAACCAATGTTTTGTGTTAAAGATTCCTTTTACTAGGTGAATGTGTGTTGAATATTTTTTGAATGCTAGTGTACAACTAATTAAAAAGCAATTTACTTCTAATAGTAATTTGATGCTTTTTTTTTATATATCTAAAATAAAGAGGTGACATTTGCTCCTCTTCGCTCCCTCCCTCCTCGGCTGCTTTGCTCAGACCGAAGTGAAGGACCCGGGAAGCAGGCGCCAGTGCAGATCTGCAGTCTGAGTGGCAGCAGAGTTAGATTCCGCTCTGAAGGCAGCATTTTTGGGTTTATTTTCTCTTTCTTCCTAAATCGCATTCAAACTAAGGATATTATCCGGGTCAGGAACCCACACAGGACGAGGGGAGCTTGCTTGCTCTTCATGTCATTTCTTCTTCAGGAATCTTGGGGTCTGGCTTCAGAACAGGGCTCACTAACGCATGCTACATATGCATTCCCCCACATGCGGAATCCTGCACTTGCTTTGTCTGCCGATGCGGGTTTTAAGTGGAAAAACGGCGGTATTGTGTTCTCCACGCCGCACTTTCTCATGAGCCTGCAGTACAGTTGATGGTAGGAATAAAGAGTAGATGCAGATTGGACATTGTGTGTGTGTGTGTGTGTGTGTCCATGTGTATGTCAGTGTGTGTCAATGCATGTGTGTCTGTATGAGTGCATGTGTGTGTATCAGCGTATGTGTTAGTGTTTGAGTGTGTGTGTGTCCGTCCATGTGTGTGTCAGTGTGTGTCAATGCATGTGTGTCTGTATGAGTGCATGTGTGTGTATCAGGGTAAGTATGTTAGTGTGTGAGTGTGTGTGTGTCCGTCCATGTGTGTGTCAGTGTGTGTCAATGCATGTGTGTCTGTATGAGTGCATGTGTGTGTATCAGGGTAAGTATGTTAGTGTGTGAGTGTGTGTGTGTGTGTCAGCGTATGAGTCTGAGTGCGTGTGTCAGTGTGTGTGTGTCAGTGTGATTGCATGTGTGTCAGTGTGTGCGTGTCAGTGCCTGTGTGAGTGCATGTGTGTGTGTCAGTGCATGTCAGTGCGTGTGATAGTGTGATTTTCCATGTCCTTATTAAACAACAACACGTTATGCCATCCAAGGGCAGTGGCACACCACCTACTGGATGCTGTCTTCTACAGCCCAGCATCTACACGGAACGGCCTAAGTCAGGGGTTGGCAAACTCCTTAGTCCACAGAGCCAGATATCAACAGGACAATTCCTTTGGAGAGCCACATTTTTAAACTTAAACTTCTTCTAACGCCACTTCTTCCAAATAGACTCCCCCAGGCCATGGTCTTTTGTGGAAGAGCCACACTCCAGCGGCCAAAGAGCCGCATGTGGCTCGCGAGCCGCAGCTTGCTGACCACGGACCTAAGTGATCACACAACTACGTGTATTTGATGTTCGACCCTCATTCTAATCTCACAGACACTGAGAATTTGGACCCTGGTTCCCGTGGAGGGGGTCAGACCGGTGTTTTCAGGAATAGAGAAGGAACTGCGTGTAACAGAAAGAGGGGTGTGTACTGGGCCTCCTCTGACCGTCCCATCGCCTGCACAGGGAGGTTCCCCGAGCAGCGCAGCCCTGTGGGAAGCGTCCATCCGTCCGTCCATCCGTACCCGGTTAGGAACTCCATGATGGAAGCGGCCAACCTGGGTTCCGGTCTTCTCCTCTGGCCGGGGGCACAGCGCCGGGCACACAGCGGAGTGTAAGCGGTGAGCCAGGCAGCCCGTGTGCCAGGCACCGTTCTACATGTCCTGCCTAGTTGAAGCCATTTCACCCTCCCATCGGCCCTAGCAAACAGGTGGTACTTCCGTCACCTGTTTTGTCAGGATGTACATCACACTGGCGGACAAAGGGGTGAGGAACCGGCTTACAGCCCGCCTGCCGGTCAGCTGGGGAGCGGGCTGTGAACCCGGGGGGTGCGGTGCGAAGGTCTGCGCTCTTAACCTTGACCCCCATAGCCTCACAGTGATGAGAGCGCACCGTCCATGGCAGTTCAAAGGCTCTGCGACCGGTACAGGGTGGTTATGTTTTACCCGTGTTTTCTCCGTGGTTACTTCTCACTCACAGAGAGGTAGGAAGACAAGTGTTTAACGTTGCTGGCTGCAGATTGCCCTATGAATGGGATTCTTTTTAACGGGAGGGTTGAGACTGTTTGTGGAAATGTGACCGATCCTGAGGATATTCGGGGATGTAAAGCACAGTATAGGAACATAGTCATATTCTAGTGGTACCTCGAGGTACGAGTTTAATTCGTTCCGTAACCTTGAGGCGTGGGAAACTATGAGACGCTCGAGTCGCGGTAAACTGGTGGATCGTGTGCAGCCGGCCGATCCACGCCATTACTCCTATCTCAAATGTTGCTCGTGTTTCAAAGCAAAAATCGCTCGCTCGACGGCTCGTATCTCAAAAATCTCGTATGTTAGGGCACTCGTATCTCGAGGTACCACTGTAACTAACTGCGTTTGGGGTCAGATGGCTCTGAGATAAAATACCATGATGGTCACTTAGTGAGTTATATCCCGTCTCATCACGGGCTCCATTCCCAGGCAGGGCACATACCCAGATTATGGGTTCAGTCCTTGGTCAGGGCACATGTGGGAGGTAATTGATTTTCTAAGTAACTTTTTATTTTTCAGGTACAGTTGACATGCAATATTGTATGCACCCGAAACTAATACAGTATTGTATGTCAACTGTATCTGAAAAATAAAAAGTTACTTAGAAAATACCATTTAAAAAAATAAAATAGGATCAATATTAGGCAATATTTCTTTTTTAAAAGGAAACAATAATGATAAGTTAGTACCTATCATGTCTTATTTCTGGATTTTGTAGCTGTTTTAGACTATGTGAAGTTATTTTGCAGACTGCTCCTTATTAGAGTTATAAGTAATTGTGTGGCTCACCACTAATGATGTCGAAAGCTTCCAGGGTTTATATCGCCTTTGAATTATTTATTTAAAAAGTTAAAGGCAGAATTAACCTTCTATTCCGTACGATGGATAAGAATGCAATTATCGTTTCGTAGATAGTGATAACGAAGACGTATCTAACTGGCACACCTTCCCCATGTTTTAAGCCTTTTTAGAAATTTCGTGTTTTACTTTAACTTAGAAAAGTAATACCTCTATCTTAAATGCTCTGCTTCTTTCCTAGTTTTTTTTTATATTAAGAATTCAAGTAGTTTCAAGAATGTATTTTATTTTACATGTGCTATAAGTAAACTATGTACCTTTCAGATCGAGACGGCATTTGGTAGAGTGTGCACATTAGCACTGTGTGGTGATGGATATGCAGATGGCTTTCACACACTGCAGGGTATTGTAGAGGCAACATAAGCGTGTATCATCACATTTTTTCCCGATGAATGTATCACCAAACGTACTAATATTAGACTTGCCGGAGCTATTAGTGCTTCATTTGTATCCTGAACATTAATAACTGCTTAATTGTAAAAATGAGTGTACCTTCACGAAATTGCACATTTCAGATATCACAAATTCTATTTCTTCATTCCCCAGCTCAAAAAGGTAGCATGTGCAAGACCAGATATCTAAGAATATATATATATATATATATATATATATATATATATATATATATATATATTCACACCCAATTCCAAGTGACTGAGCAGTCGATAAGTTTAATCAAGTTAACCATAAATACATGTTTCCCTAGCATCTCACTGAAGTTTTCAACGTTTGACAGTTGGCCCTAGAAGTAAACAGGCAATGTAGGTGCCAAAAAGAGAGATGGGGTCGGAGATGCCTTATATATTTTTTGCGTGTGTGTGTTTTTTAATTTATTTAACACGGTTACTATATCGAATAATCACGGAGTGACCGCCGGGGTCAGGTCCTGGGTGAGCGTTGGGATGCATCGCCTTGGAGACAGAGTCTCTGGTCTCAGGGTCCTGACGTCCCCGCATAAATACAGTCCAGGAAGCAGAATGTGTGAGAGAGGGTGACGCCAGGTCTGGGGGTGTCACGTCACGGGATTCAGTGGGAACAGGGAAGGTGGGCCGGGAGGCTGGACAGACCCAGGCATGCGGAGAAGGCAGGCAGGCAGGTGGTGCCTGTGTGCTGGTGGCTTCCCAGAGGCTAAGACAGCACAGCTGGCGCCTGGAGGGGCACACGGTTGTGGGGTGCAGGGCATGGGGGGAGCAAGGCTGGCCGGGGGCTGGACCGCCGACAGGGTCCGTCCCAATGGCCTTTGGAAGCCAGCTGAGGTGTGGGACTTTCTCCGGACGCTGATGCAAAGCCACTGAGGATCCCAAGCCGCCAGGTAAGGCTTTTTAAAGCTTTTAAAGAGCCCCAGCCGGTGTGGCTCAGTGGATAGAGTGTCGGCCTGCAGACCGGAAGGTCCCAGGTTTGATTCCGGTCAAGGGCATGCACCTTGGTGGCGGGCACATCCCCAGTAGGAGGTGCGCAGGAGGTGGCTGATCGATGTCTCTCTCTCATTGATGTTTTTAACTCTCTTTCTCTCTCCCTTCCTCTCTGTAAAAAGTCATTAAAATATATATTTTTTTAAAAGGCGGTGGAATAGTTTATGGCAGTTCAGAGAGGGCCTTGAAGTGGGGCAGAATGTAACAGGAATGCCGGAACGTGCCGGATGGCGGTGGGCGTGCGTGCGGCACCTCGGACCCGGAGCTGGGCCCCTTGGGGGTGGAGAGAGCGTCGTGCGGGTGATAAGGAAGCGGGCGGGTTGGGATGAGACTCGGAGGCGCGGGAAGAGCGGCGGGTGATGGTTTCCAGGTGCCACACCAGCTGCGTCCCGCGTGGACGGTGAGGGCCGGGACGTGCTGACAGGTGCAGGGCAGCGGCTGTGGCTCAGAGGGTCGGGGTTGGAAAGGTTGGCCTCGGAGCCCAGGCCCGGGCAGGCCGAGCGGGAGGGTGGCCCAAGTGACAAGGGTGGTCTGTGTCCGTGAGTCTTTCCGTTACTTCTTTGCCGAATCCCTTCCCCTTCTCTCGCAGCCCCCCACCCGTCATCCCGTCTGACAGCTGTCAGTCTGTTCTCTGTATCCGTGAGTCTGTCTCCACGTTGTTAGTTTATTTTGCTCATTTTGATTATGTTTCATATCATGGTGTATGCCTCTATTCTAATCTCAAATTCCTATTTTTTTTAATGAACTCCTGGAAGGTGGTCCTCTGTGTGTTTTCTTTCTGGAGTGTGGAGTACAGTGGTACCTGGAGATACGAGTTTAATTCGTTCCGTCACCTTGAGGCGTGGGAAACTATGAGACGCTCGAGTCGCGGTAAACTGGTGGGTCGTGTGCAGCCGGCCGATCCGAGTGATGAGTCATATCTCAACTGTTGCTCGTGTTTCAAAGCAAAAATCGCTCGCATCTCAAAAATCTCATATGTTAGGGCACTCGTATCTTGAGTTACCACTGTATTTATAGTCGCATCAGTGCATTCGGGTTCAAGGAAGGGTGTCTTTTCACGTTGTTCAGGGATGTCATGCAGATTTGTGGGACCCATCGGTGGAAATCCTCTTCCCCCCAATATTTCCTCTCCAGGACAGAATGCATTCCATTGGTTGTACGAAGTCTCAGGGGAGTGCTTTCTAGAAGCTCTCACTTGTGTCCCAGAGACTTTAGTGGGGACCCCCTTACTGGATCCCCTTCGGACCCGGGGAAGCTGGGGGTGGCATTGCATTAGCCTGTCCGCAGGTAATTACCCTGGACGTCGGCACACGGGAGCCGCCAGGGGTGGGGTTTGCGGAACAGGAATGGGAGAGGGAGAAATCAATCCCCCCCTTTTCACCTGCCTCCAGGGGAGAGCAGGTCCCTGCTGGCCTCCCATTCATTGCCAAGGAATGTCGGGGGGCTGCATCCCCACTGAGCTGCGAGCAGAAGGCAGACTCGGGGCAGAGTTCAGAGCTGAGCGGAGGTAGTCACCCAGGTAGCATGGTCCTTGGAGCAGGGAACGAAAGATGAGGCAGAGCTCTCCTTACCCACTGGCCTCTGTCATTCACCCGTCACCCCAACCCTGCCCTCTGGTGGCCTTGGAAGTCACCTTCGAACTAGGACCTCGCGAGTGAACGCCACCCCGCCTGGCTGTGTCCCTTTCACGCTGACGCTTCCCGGAGATGCCCGGGAGGCTGTGCCATCAGGAACCCCGGTTTGATGACAAGAATGAGATCCCGGCCTGGGTGTCAGAAACTGTCTCCTGGTTGACACAACAATCCATAACGTATGGATCGCCCCCGCAATTAAAAGGCACCGTCAATTAGAGCTCATTAGGATGCCGCGCCCGCCAGAGGAGCGCGGCTCTCCTCGGGGAAGCGGGAAGCGTATCCCTGTCAGTCAGGCGTCCCGGCTCCCGGCTCCCGGCTCCTGGCTCCCGGCTCCGCCTGCACAGCTCCTCGGCCGCCGGGTTCTGCCAGGAGAGGAGCCCGCGCCGCTGGCAGGCAGGCGAGGAGCCGGCTATTTTTAGCAGGAGCTGTCCTGGCTTCCGTGCGTGGAGCTGTGCCTATTCTCAGCCGAGCCTGCCTCCGCGCCAGCTCTCCGCGCGGTTCCTGGAAGTTCCGCCTGCGATTGCTGAATCGGTAAGAACGGGGCACCGTAAATCACGCCGGAGAAAACAATAACAACCCTGCCGCCTTCCGCCGCCTCAGACATCCCTGGGGCTCCTGTGGGGGCGTGGCGGGGGTGCCACCTGCCCAGGAGGAATGAAAAATGAGGAAGATGGCATATGCATCCACTCCCCCTTTTTTAAAAAATGTATTTTATTGATTTTTTTTTTAACAGAGAGGAAGGGAGAGGGATAGAGAGCTAGAAACACCGATGAGAGAGAGACATCCATCAGCAGCCTCCTACTGGGGATGTGCCCGCCACCAAGGTACAGTGGTACCTCGAGATACGAGTTTAATTCGTTCCGTAACCTTGAGGCGTGGGAAACTATGAGACGCTCGAGTCATGGTAAGCTGGTGGGTCGTGTGCAGCCGGCCGATCCTTGCGAGATTACTCCTATCTCAAATGTTATTTCAAAGCAAAAATCGCTCGCTCGATGGCTCGTATCTCAAAAATCTCGTATGTTAGGGCACTCGTATCTCGAGGTACCACTGTACATGCCCTTGACCAGAATGGAACCCGGGACCCTTCAGTCCACAGGCCGACCGGCGCTCTGTCCACTGAGCCACACCGGTTTCGGCTTAACTCCCTTTTTTCCACACGGGACCTGCATGTGGTTTAAAGGGGTAAAAGCCGCAGGACCTGCCGATGGGGCTGGAAGACTGGGTGCGTTAGCAGTTGGTAGCGTGAGAAGGAGAAGTCTGGATTTTTCCCGCGAGCATCATATCCTACGGAGAGGACATATGCTACTCTTCCTTCTGAGGACAGGAAGTTACTAGAAAACGAGACAGGTCCACCCCGGGCGCCCTTCCTAGGACATGTAATGACGTCGCCAATGAGTAGCTGCCGAGCGAGGCCTGGGCGAGGGCCCCCATGTGCGGCTCTGACCATCGGGGGGTGGATATCTGAAGCACGTGGGTTGCAGGTTGTGGAATTGGCCGTGAGGCTAATACAGTGGTACCTCGAGATACGAGTTTAATTCATTCCGTCGCAGTAAACTGGTGGGTCGTGTGCAGCGGGCTGATCAGCATGATCACTCCTATCTCAAATGTTGCTCGTATTTCAAAGCAAAAATCGCTCGCTCGGCGGCTCGTATCTCAAAAATCTCATATGTTAGGGCACTCGTATCTCGAGGTACCACTGTAAATAGCGTGGCCACCTCTCCCTACCTTGCGGGGGGAGGGAAATTCTGGGGTGACATGAGGGCGTCTGTCTTCAGGAAGACAAGCCACCGCCGGGATCCTGGACAAAGCTGTCCCCTTTTTATTTATTTATTTCTTAAATATATTTCACTGATTTTTCACAGAGTGGAAGAGAGAGGGATAGAGAGTTGGAAACATCGATGAGAGAGGCATTGATCAGCCGCCTCCTGCACGTTCCCTACTGGGGACGTGCCCGCAATCAGGATACATGCCCTTTGACCAGAATCAAACCCGGGACCTCTCAGTCCGCAGGCGGACGCTCTGTCCACTGAGCCACACCGGCTTCGGCAGTTCCCTTTTTAGAGATTCAGATGCTCACTTAGCTGGAAGGCTTCCCGAGGATGGCCGAAGGCGGGCGCCAATGACAAATGCTCCTGAGAGCCGTTCAGAGCATGCTCAGTGCTGTAGGAAGCGGGATTGCAAAGATCCTCTCCAGACGGTCGTCCCCAACAGCATGGAAACACACTTCCTGTCGATCCGGGAGCAGGCCGGGGCACGCCGCGTGCCCCGTGTCAGCATCCTGCCACGTCGTGTGGCTCAGGACCGGCGTGCATCCATTAAGGGTGCGAGGGTCATTTCTCTCCCCCGTGAAGTCATTAAATGCCATTATCGATTCCCGTGCCTTCGTTTTCCGAGCGTCGTGTACATTAACGCTCCGTCTCGATTTCATGCACTTTAAATAATAGATACCGCGTTTGAACCGAGAGCTTACAACGAAGCCGTAAAATAATAACAATCACGGCAGAGAAATCCTGTTGATTGGTTTACTCGTCAAGCTCACATTACGTTTAGTGGGATTATAAAATAACGGTGATGCAACTGGGCCCCGGCCGGTGCGGCTCAGTGGTAGAGAGGCAGCCTGCTCAAGGAAGGGTCACGGGTTCGATTTCCCCGTTGGCCATACCTGGATTGCAGGTGGACCCCAGGCTCCGTTTGTGCATGAGGCAGCCGATCAAAGTGCTCTATCCCGTGTGTGTGTGTGTGTGTGTGTGTGTGTGTGTGTGTGTCTGTCTTCTCTCTTTCTCTCCCTCCCTCCCCTCATCTCTCTCATCTTTTTTTCTCTCTCTCTCTCAATCCCCCTCTCCTTCTTCCCCCTTTCCCCTCCCTTCCACTCTCTCTAAAAACAAATGGAAAAACAGATCCCCAGGCCAGGATTAGCAAACAACAAAAAAGAGTGGAGCTATATGTCATCAGTGCACTGTTTGCTAGATGGTGTAAATAGATAAGTTAATAAGACTGTAATGTGGGTCTTTATATTATTCCTCTTTTACTGCTGCCATTTGTATAACCAGTGGTACCACTGTCTGCTGATTTGCAGACGGTCCACTTTCTAATGTCCTGCCTTCTGCCACATACATGAAGACGAAGAATAAACACTTCACCAGATTCCTGGTTCTTCAGTGTGTTAAGGAAGGAGATGGGGGAGGAAAACAAAGACACCAACATAAATAACATTCTTCTTTGCACACAGATGTGTGATACTGCATGGGTTTTTGTTATAGAATGTATTTTATTTAAAGTGTTCATTTTAATTGAAAGGATGTAGAATTAACATTTCCTTACAATTGCTTCAAATAATTTTATTTGTCAAGAGAAACGGCAATGCCGAGACTGATTTAGCTCAGTGGATAGAGCGTTAGCTTGTGGACTGGGGGGGTCCCAGGTTCGATTCCGGTCGGGGGCATGTACCTTGGTTGTGGGCACATCTCCACTGTGGGGCGTGCAGGAGGCGGCTGATCGATGTCTCTCTCTCATCTATGTTTCTGACTTTCTATCTCTCTCCCTTCCTCTCTGTAAAATATCAATAAAATATATTTTTTTAAAAAGAGAGAGAAACGACAATATAGAGAAACCCTATTCTTAACCGTTCCTGTCTCTTTTTTTAAATTTTTTTAAGACCAGTCATTTTTACTTGACTTAACACATTGCATTTGGGTGTTACTTACAGGCATACCTGAATAGCACTAGGAACTTTTAAACGTCCCTGTCTTGGCAGTGTTTTAAACATCTCTCTGCCCGACCCGCGTGCCTGAGTGCCAGAGCGTCGACCTCTGAACCAGGAGGTCACAGTTCCCTTTTCAGTCAGGGCACCTGCCTGGGTTGAGGGCTCGATCCCCTGGGTAGGGGGCGTGCAGGTGGCAGCCGATCAATGATTCTCATCATTGATGGCTCTGTCTCTCTCCCTCCCTCTCCCTTCCTCTCTAAAGTCAATAAAAAAAATATTTTTTAAATAATAAACACTAAATTACAAAACATGTCTCTAACCCACCCTTTTGCCCTGAGCATAGAAAGCAGTGGTTGCCCAGCAGTGAGAGATGGTGGCGTTGGTCAGCTCAGCCGGCTCCCGGGAAGCCCTGGGCAGCGCAGGACCGAGCGGTACCCAGGCTTTCCAGCAGCGTCCGGGGAGAAGGCATGTGCTCAGCACTTTCCCTCCGGCTCTGGCCTGGCCCCCTCGCTGCGGGGGGGTGCGGGGGAGCCCCAGCCGGGCTGTGAGCCTGATGGATTATGACAAGCCCTGTGCCCGCCAGGCGGAGGGTCCCGCCCCCCTCCCTCCGAGGCGGAAACTTAATGGAAGACGCCGCTCCTCTGGGCCGAGCATCCTCGGATGCTCGTAAGTGCTCGCCCCCGGTCTGGGGCGGAGACGCAGAGCCCCGTGCGGCTGCGGGCGGCGCGGTTCGGATGGCCTCTCTGCTAACGACGCCGCCACCGCGATTTCCCGGAGCCGGGCACCGTGGAGCACGCGTCTTTGTTTACCTCCCACCCCGGTCCCCGGCCTGGCGGAGTGCTGACCCGGCGCATCTTCCCCGCGAGCCTGGAAACCGGGTTTCAGATCCATCGCTCTCTCGCCTGCTCTTTCAGACACACACACACACACACACACACACACACACACACGCACACACAGCCCCGCCGGAGCGGGTGACCGGCCGCCGCTGGCATCACGGAGAGAGGAGAGCGGGCGGTTCCGTGTCCTTTCACCGTGGAGGGGATTTGGGGTGGGGGTGGGAGGGGGAGGAGAGGGGGGCTGTTCATGACGAACTTGGTGGAAAATGAAGACCTTCTCGCCGATTGTGGATGGATGGGTGTGAGCCGCCTGCAGAGAGCGCAGACCGCAGCCGCCGTGGTGAGTTAGTCGGGGATCCCCCTCCACCCCCCTGCGCCCCTGGCCATGGTGTGGCTCATTATGTTAAACAGCCCGGCTTTTAAGCTACCGTCCTTCCCTGTGGATGGGGACTGGCCTTCATTTGCCGGAAGGCTTCAAGTTCACAGCCCCGGAGTCGTTGCGAAAACCGGGGTGTAATTTACCAAGGCGTCTGGTGCTTCCCAACAGCTTTTGGGGGATCGGTTTAATTACCATGGCTCGCGGGTGCTGTAAATTGAAAATATCCCTTCCCCTCGTGACGTGGAACTCCGGGGTGAGCCGCGCCCGCGTCCGCACGAGAGAAGTTCGCGCTCTGCTCTAAAGAGGAGGCGCGCGTTCTCTTTTTGGGGTGACCCGGGACGCTGCCCTCCCCCCCCAATTCTGTAAGGTGCGTGCGCTAAAGACGGTCTGTAACGAGCGTGGAATTGTGGCTCTTTGCAAAAGCCCGTTTCTTCATTCAGCGCTTCCTTGCTGCATGATGGGATTAGAGTTGGTGTGTAGGGCCAGACACCCCCCCCTTTTCTTAAAGGGGCCCGTCCCCCTGTTGTTGGCGCCCCGGGCTTGTGCTGGGAGTGGGGAGCGGTGTCCTGTTACGGCCGCAGCTGCACGGAGGCCGGCAAAGCCGCGGGCGTTAGTCACGGCCTCTCGGGCAGAGCTCGCTCTCTTCTCGGGACGCGGAACGCCGTTTTGCCGGCTTTTTCCTTGCTGCCCGCCCCCCGGGCACAGACTGCACCCGGGAATGTGTTCCAGCCCCAGAGAGAGGAGGGGGAAGAGGCGCTTTCTCAGGCCCAGAGAGGCAGGGAGCATGCTGTCCGAGATCGGGGCCCCGTGTGTCCCGGGTCCGAGGTCCATGGAGCGATTTGATGCTCATTGACTTGCGTCCTTTCTCGGCGGTCGCTCCCTCCCACCCCGGTCTCGTGCCCTGGAAACTCGGGGGACGTGGGAGCAGCGTGGCTGCTGCTGTTGGCAGAACCTCGCCGGCTGCGGTGCCCGGGGCTCGCCTCAGAGCTGGCAGCGGGACGGAGCGGGGCTGGGTCCGAGGCAGCGCCCGGTAACCTGGGGGCGTTTCACTGTGCAGACATGTCGCGGTGGTTCATGGGAATGGCCAGTTTTGAGCGCTGGAGGGAAACCCGTCCTGGATGTGTTCTGGGTTTTCTAACAAGGCGCGCTGTAAGATACAGCAGAGTGAAGGAAAAAAAAGAAAAGAAAAAAAAACCCCACGTCGGCTTGGTAACGTCAAAGCATCAGCGTGTGTTTGAGCTCGGGTCCCCAAAGTCAGCAGCGTCCGCCGGGAGCGGTGTCTTTCCAGCTGTTGTAGAAGAGCGTCCGCCAGACTCAGTTCCAGAAATTTCCTGTGGATGGGAGGCCGAATAACAAAAGGGAAAATCCTTGGATTGAAGTATGTCTTTTAATACCTTTTTGGAGAGCAGTTTTGTAAAAAAAAAAAAAATACGGAGTCTCCCCTAGCTGTTGAATGGCCAGAGGTCTGAAACGGACACACAAGTTTTCGCCATTAACTCAAACGGGCACGGGATTGTGTTTCCAATGTCAGCAGCCTGACCTGTCTGTGATGGTCAAGTTTTATTCTTCTGCGTAAAGAGCCGTCCGAGGGACACCTTTAAACATAGAAGCGTACGGGTCGGGGGGAATTGTAGAGTCCCACGCACTCAGGGTGGGATAAAAGAAGGTTTACAGTTGTTGGTGTGGAAAATAATACAAGAATAAATAGTAATACAGAATAAACTCTGTATCGTGGGCTTACAGCTGTTTACCTCCTTCGGCCCCTCCCTGTATAGCTCTGCTCGCAAGGAGTCCTGGTGGAGATGCCATATGCAAGTAAGGCATGTGTGTGTTTGTGTGTGTGTGTGTGTGTGTGTTTGCTTTTATGTCGGTAGTTGAGCAATGAAAACGCAGGGTTGTGAAAAATGAGGAGGGGCCGAGACCAGTTTGGCTCAGTGGATAGAGCGTTGGCCTGCGGACTGAAAGGTCCCAGGTTCAATTCCCGGTCGGTAACAGGTACCTTGCTTGCGGGCACATCTCCAGTGTGGGGCGTGCAGGAGGCACCTGATCGATGTCTCTCTCTCATCGATGTTTCTAACTTTCTATCCCTCTCCCTTTCTCTCTGTAAAAAATCAATAAAATAAATTTTTAAAAAAAGAAAGAAAAATGAGGAGGGAATGGTTTGAAGCTGATTTAGGAAAAGCATAAGATGCTTTGCCTGTGCAGAATTAAATAGAGAGCCGTGTGTGTGTGTGTCAGCATCATGCCCACGTGACACGTTATGGTCATCAGAGCTGAGGCTCTCAGTCCAGAGCTTGTGGGTCCAAGTGCATGTGAGACACAGACCTCGTGGGAGGAAGGCGCTGGCTCCCGCCATCTCTCTCTCTCTCTCTCTCTCTCTCTCTCTCTCTCTCTCTCTCTCTCTCTGATGCCCAGCCCAGCACGCGGACATGAAGGGCTTTGACTCTGATGACGATGGACACACGTTCCGTTCCGCGCGGAGACGGAGGGCTGGCAGGCGGGCCGCTCCCCGTCCTGGGCGCTCCCTCGCTGAGAGGCGTGGCGCAGGCTGCTCCGGGCTCGGTGACCGGCCGGGTCCCCTCTGAGACACCAGTGGTTTCACCGAGGAGCCTCCCCACGGGGCCACATCGTGCCAGAACCAGTCTCACACCCGTTTGATGCTTCCAGCGTCTTCTCTGCGCGCTCACGTTCCATGGAAAACCATCTTCTCCGCACTTTATGATGTGTGTGTTTTACAGTCTAGATGGGGGACAGAGCACCGGATGGTGCAGGTGGCAGCAGGAAGCTGGTAAACTTGGCCATGGGCACGTTTCCTGGAAGAAGTAGTGGTTCCGTCTGATGGGACAGGAAGTCCTTTCCTGGACCGGCTGGTGCTGGGCAGTGGGATTCTCGCAGAAGCTGAGAGTGAGCGTGTAGAGTGTTGGTCCGGCAGAGCCCCTCGCCCGGGCATCTGCACGGCGGCAGGTCTCCGACACGCCGTGGCCATGAACTCGGTCATGAAGTGCATGGAGACCTGAGGGGGTGCAGGCCGGAGGAGCTGCAGAATAGGGGGGACCGCGGAAGGTGAGCGCATTCGGACCTAACGTGGAGGGTAACAGAGAAGCACATACATGGCAGCCCCCCGTGGGAAAAGACATTTAATCGCCACCGTCCCCCTCCAAGGGGCCGCTCCCACTTTGCAGTGGGTGCGAACACGCCTCCCGGGAGAGGCGAGGGTTCTCCGGCATCTGGTTCCCATCACGGTCAGAGTCTGGTTCCCGATGTCAGCGGTCTGGCCTGTGCCTGGAGCGGCTACAAGCAGCCTGGATGCAGGGAGAGAAGGTTCCAGTAGCTCAGACATGCGGCTGAGCCTGGGGACCCTCGGAGTTTCTTGCCGAGAAGGCAGCCTGTTCCAAGACCGTCTGAGCAAGGATGTTGCCCAATGGGTTAAAAGTGAAAGGGGCCCTCGCTGGTGTGGCGCAGTGGATAGAGCGATGGCCTGTGGACTGAAGGGTCCCGGGTTCGATTCTGGTCGGGGGCCACATGTTTGGGTTGCGGGCTTGGTCCGCAGTGTGGGGCGTGCAGGAGGCAGCTGACCAGTGATTCTCTCTCATTGTGGATGCTTCTATCTCTCCTCCCTTCCCTCTGAAATGAATATATGTAAAAGTTAAAGGAACTCCTCACATGGTTATAACTTCCTTCTGTCTTATGTATGTTGGGATTGGGCATGCATTTTCTCCTTCCCCATTCCATCTCTTCTCCCTCAAAGGGAATCTTAGTCATTTGTTTGTTTTACCCAGGAGTAAGCAAGTACAGACTTAAATAACTCATTGTGCCAGTCCTAGCCATTAATAAAGGTTTCAGAGAGGGAGAGAGAGCTAGAAACATCAAGGATGGAAGAGAATCATTGGTCAGCTGCCTCCTGCATGCCCCCTACTAGGCACCCAACTTGAAAGCTGGGTGTCTGTGCCCTTGACTGGAATTGGCCCCGGCAGCCTTCAATCTGCAGGCGGTCACTCTATCCACTGAGCCACACAGGGTAGGGCCGGGGTTGGCAAACTGCACATGGCGGCTCTCTGGCCCCTTGTGTGTGGCTCTTCCACAAAATCCCACGGCCTGGGTGAGTCTATTTTGAAGAAGAGGCGTGAGAAGAAATTCAGGTTTCCATCTTCGTGCTGTTGATGTTTGGCTCTGTGGACTAACGAGTTTGCCAACAACTGGGCTTAGGGCTCTAGCAATTATTTTTAACTTTTACTCCTGAACCAGATTTAGCACCCACTTCTTTGTTTTCCTGGTGTCTTTCCAAGTCGGTTTGTAGACGAGGAGAAAATGGACATCCAGTGGTAGCGGAGGGATTGTGGTTGACGAATGTCACCTTCCTGTCCCTCAGGACAGACACACCCACAGACCTACGGCGATGCAGCAGTAGTATCACGTGCTGCTCATCACAGGTCAGTGGTGCCTAACTTCACCCTGGTCAGAATAGGGTACTGAAAAGAAAGCATTAAATTATCATCATAAACTCTTCATCCAGCAACTAAGAGTGAATAAAAAAAAGCTTCAGAAAGATGCAAAAAGATGAGTTAATTATTTACAAATGTGACAGAGGGTTGGTATTCCCAATATATAAAGAGCACTTAAGGTTCAGCAAGAACAGGAAAACGGGAAATTTACAAAGGATGACATATGGATAGCTAAGAGCCATGAGAAAATACTCAGCATTATTGCTGATCAATGAAACTGAGGGGAAGCAGCGGTGACCTGCCATATTTCATTTCTCACGTTGGCAAACACTGTGAAAGCTTACTGAAATGCCATGCTCCTGCACTGTTAGTGAGAATGTTTCCTGGTGGAGAGACAAAGGAGCACGAGTTAGCCATATTGGTTTAAAATCCTTTAAAGTACAGTATGTGTCATTTGGTTGAGTTTGGAATTATAAGTACATAGTTGGAAAATTATTTAGAATTGTAATTTGCAGTTCTAAGTAAGTAATGAGAGAAAATGTTTGCGTATGTGTATTTGCTGGTGTTTCTATGCAGGTGTGTTTTGCGCATGTGTGTGTGTGCATTTGTGTGTGTGTGCATTTGTGTGTGTGTGTGAAAGAACATTTGTCTGTATTGTATATAATGCCAAAAAAAAACACACACAAAACCCTGAAATAATGAAAAATAAGAGATAGTTGTTTTTTAAAAGACACAATTTAACATCACATAGTCTTCGAGGGACTGATTCAGAGCTGTGTGACCTCTAAGAATTTTTTAAAGAATTTATGATCTATTCAGTAGAAACATAGCTTCTAGAAGAATGCAAACAGTATGCTTTTATTTAATGCATCTACTGTGTTTATTTGAATGGGGAAAGTCTGAATGGGAACATCTAAGTGATAATATATATTTCAGGGCGGAGAGATGGGGAAGTTTTATTTATTTATTTTTTGTCTTTCGATTTCTTTGTCTCTTCTAAGGGTTTTGGAATGGTGAGCATTTACATGGGTGACAAATGAAGAGGAAGCCAGTCAGTGCTGGTGATCAGAGGACTTAATCCATTCTTACCACCTCCAAAAAGTGATGCCAACCAAACGTTTGTCTTGCTTGGGTAGTAAAAGCCCAGGAATACAGATTTCTTTATTTCCAGAATGAAACCTGGTTATGTTTAACAAAGGGCCTCCCTCAGCCATACCGATAATCAACATGAGATTCATCAGTTGATAGACATTGAAAGAAAATGGAGAGGAAAATCAGTTTGAAAATACATTGATTTAAAAATAGTTAAGGTTATATCTAAAGTAAAGGATTCTTGTTGAACATTGTCTCCTTTCAAATAAAACCCTAATATGCAAATGGACCAAACAGCGGAACAACTGGTCGCTGTAATGCACATTGGCCACCAGGGGGCAGATGCTCAATGCAGGAGCTGCCCCCTGGAAGTCGATGTGCTCCCACAGGGAGAGGCCTAAGCCGGCAGGCAGACATCCCCTGAGGGGTCCTGGACTGGGAGAGGGCACAGGCCCGGCTCAGGGACCCCTTCTCCCCCCGAGTGCACGGATGTCATGCACCTGGCCTCTAGTCACAGATGATTAGCCTTCGCCATTTATTTTATTTCATGACATCTTAGGGACATTACCACGGTGATATACTCAGAGGTTATAAATTCCTACTGGAAAATATTATTGGTGGGTCTTCTGTGGGAATGAATTGGGTCATGTTTTAGAGTATTTGTTCTCTTGTAAATTATTTTCAATTCCAGGGATTTAAGTACATGGTTAAAAGTTCAGCAGTGCAGACCCCTCAGTTAATAGACATTAAAAGAAAATGAAGAGATGAAAATCAGTTTGAAAATATATTGATTAAAAAATAGTTAAGCTGAAACCGGTTTGGCTCAGTGGATAGAGTGTCAGCCTGCGGACTGAAGGGTCCCAGGTTCGATTCCGGTCAAGGGCACATATTCTGGTTGCGGGCACATCCCCAGTAGGGGGCGTGCAGGAGGCTGCTGGTCGATGTCTCTCTCTCATCGATGATTCTAACTCTTTATCCCTCTTCCTTCCTCTCTGTGAAAAATCAATAAAATATATTTTTAAAAAAATAGTTAAGGTTATATCTAAAGTAAAGGATAGTTGTTGAACATTGTCTCCTATCTAATAAAACCCTAATAAGCAAATCCTCAAGGAGAAAGGCAGTCCCTCCCCAGCCCCTTTCCCTGGCTAGAAACGGCTACTCCTGCTCCTCACACTGGGAGCTGCTGTTTGATGGTTAGCCCCATGTGACTAGACACCATAACATCACTTCTTCATTTACCAGTCGTAGATATGGCCTGTTGACTTGACACAATGATGTTGCTCTTAGTCTACTCATCCTTTCCTCCATTCTTCCTCAGTCGTCACAGACGGTTCCGCGTGTGTCGTTGAGTAGGTGCTATTAGCTTCAGAGCAGAGACTGGATGCTCTCTGTTTTACCTCCTTGAGCACGCACTCAGGTTCCGAGGACTCGGTAACGGGAAGCAGACTGGCTGAGTCCAGGTGTCTCTAGCACATCCTTTTGCCTTCACATGGGTTTGATAGTTTGCACAGAGCTCACAACAGAATTGTGAAGAAGGCGCTGCTCCATTCTCTCCTACTGTCCACCGCGGCGGCTGAGACATTGAATGCCATTCTCATTCTTCTTTATCTTCAACATAGACCCCACCCTGTCTCCCGAGGCAGCTCTTAGGGCAGTAACTTTGTCCTGGAATAATGACATTTCATGACAGTTTGCCTTGGGGAGTGAGTGTGTGTGTGTGTGTGTGTGTGTATTTCATTCACTGGGCTTGTCATTTCTTGGGCCCATTACACTGGGAGAATCCTGTTCTCTGTTACGGCAGATTTTCCTAGAGAGTTTGATAATTTCTAACTTTCCTTTTTCCTTCCTCGACCTCCTCTTCATTGGATATTGAGCCCCTTTTTTCCTCTTTGTCACGTTTTCTCCCTGCCAGGTTTGTGGAGTTTTTGTTTTTTGGTTTTTATTGTTTTGTTTTGTTTATTGGTTTGGTTTGGTTTTATATTCTCAAAGATTCCTCAGCTTTTCCTTGGGATTCTCTTGAACTTCCTTTGATTTTGATGCAATGGCATTACTTTCCAGGAGCTCTTTCGTATTTTCTGATTACGTACGTATCCCAGCACACACCGACTTTGTGTGTGCGTGTGATCTCTCTCTCACTCTCTGGATGTGTAGCGTGTTGGTGGTTTAACTTTTCCGTTCCCTGAGTTATCGCTCATTCTAGTCTGTTGTTCGTGCTGCAGTCTTTTCGGGCGCTCCTGGGTTATTTACAGGTGTTAGGCCACGAGGTACTAAAGCCGGTTGGTTGGAAGCTTTTCGAGCATGGTGTAAAGTGACTAAATGTCTGTGCTCCCTTAAAATGCAGCTGTTGAAACGTTAACCCCCAATCGGCTGGTATGTGGAGTTGGAGCCTTTGGGAGAGGATTTGGGTTAGATGAGGTCTCGAGGGTGGGGCCTTCGTGATGAATTAGTGCCCTTCTAAACCGAGGTCATCCTCATCCCTGCACCTGTGTCTCAGGCGCTTCTTTGTGCCCGGTTTTCGGTTCCCACTGCCTGTCGCCCCCAGCCGGGCCGCTGGGCAGCAGATGTGTGGGCACCACGCTGTGGTATGTTCTGCCCCAGTCAGCAGAGGGGTACTGTGACGGGGACCCTACTCCTGTCTCCCGGTGAGAGGTGGATGCGACTCGTGTCCCATTTTTTGATAACATCGTAGTGTGTGTTTGTGTACCGTCAGGGGGGCCGTAAACATTTTTGCCCGTGACTTTGCCATCAGCCCAGCAGTGTGAAACGCCTCCGGTAAAAGCGCTTTCAGAGTCAGCGCACAGGCCACAGTTCATGTCCCGTTATTCCATTCCCGCCGCTCTCCGCTAATTAAACGATGCTAAACCATGACGAGCATCTGGGGATGTGACCGCAACCAGGACACATGTCCTTGACCGGAATGGAACCTGGGACCTTTCAGTCCGCAGGCCGACGCTCTAGCCACTGAGCCACACCGGTTTTGACGGCGCTTTTTTTTTTAACGTGGATAAATAAACCCCGTTCCCCCCAAAGATGGAAATCCGTCTCGCACGTAAACCAGTGGGATACACATCTCCACGCTGCCTGAGAGCGTGCCAGAGCTCTCCTTGCCAAGGGGAGACTTGGGAAATGCCTGCGTTACCACGTTTGCTTTTTTAAAAGCATCTCTTCACCCCTTATCCTGTCTTCTGCTTCCATTTCCACCCTGTGAACCTCACTTCCCACGACAGACGCACTCTCTCTCCGGCTGCATAAATCATCCCCTCGCCGGCCTGGTCGCCTGTGCTCGCTGTGCTCGCTGAGACGTGCCCTTCGCACGTGGCGGGGAGACCGGGCCCCGCTTCCTTCTTCTTAACACTGAGGCCTGAAGCCCCTCTCGGGAGAGTCGGACCGAATGGGAGCTGAATGGGAGCTGAACAACAGCGACGATGCCTCGCAGAGTAAAATCCCGGACGGACGGACGTCAGGATTGGAAGGGACCCGCGGTGACGGTGGCTGCTAATGAGGATAAATGAGCAGCTCCGTCCCAGACAGGGATGGAGACTCGCCGCTAAGCCCGCGCGCAGGAGACGGTCAGCTGGGAGAGTCCCAGTGAGTGAGCATCAGCAGCAGCGCCCGGCCTGGCGGTGCCAGGAGCGCCCCTTTCTCCAAAGGAGCCGGGGACCCTGTGGATCACTGACCCCCAGCTCCTCGGTGGTTTGGGTTTTGCTTTGCGACTCCTGCCACCTCCGAAGTGCCTTGCGCTTTGAGAGAGGGGATTCGGGTGGTCGGAAGCGTGCGTGTCTGGGAACCAGAAAGCCGGAGGTTTGATCTTGTTTCCCTCGGAGGCCACGTCTCCCCGTCTGCAGAAGGAGCGCGATCTCCCCTCCCTCGGGGAGTTCAGTATTCGTAAGGGAAAGCCATGTCCGTTAAGCTTCAGAGGTGGCAAGCAGGGCCCCGGTACAAGGAGGGGTGCTTTGAAATGCCAGGCTATTACCCTCTGCCTTATTTATTAGCTGGTAAATAATCAGGTTGGTCTGTGTGTGTGTGTGTGTGTGTGTGTGTGTGTGTGTGTCTGTCTGTCTCACATGCTGCGCTCAAATGAACAATAATCAGAAGCTGAAAACGCCTGGTCTCAAGTTCATTTTAAACTCCGGTTGGGATGGAACAACATAAAAGCATACACACTCCAAGTCTATTTCGAAGGAGGTTTTCTGACGTGAAGGAATAGCTTTGTGCCTAGAAAATTAAAGCGGGAGGATCACCTGTTAGGGAGGAGGGAAGAGGTGAGTCGGGAGCCGGCCCCCAGCCCCCCCCCCCCACACACACACACAGAAGAGACCCTGGTCCGTGTCCACGGCTTTGGGCAGTGCTGGTCAGCCCTGTGGCTCTTCCCGAGGGGGACGCCGGCCTTGGTCCCCCGATGACAGGGAAGCTGGGCTGTGGGGTTACCGGTGTTTAATCTGCAGAGGCCCCCGCCGCCGGGGGACAGCCGGGAGCCGGCGGCGGGGGAGGGAGGCCGCCTGCCACAAAAAGCGGCGCTCCGAAGTAGGTCACAGCCCTGAGAGACGCAGCGGATCAACATCCGAAATGGAAAAAGCTGTTCTCCACTCGTTTTCCGATTTCGGGTGATCACCGAGGGGGAAAAAAAAAAAAGCCCACGGAAATGAGATTCAATAAAGACTGACGTATGCAAAACGGGGAGGAGGCTGCACAATGCGTCTTTTGTCTTTTTTTTTTCTCTCCTGTCGTGCCTACAAAGCGGGGGTGCACGGAGCGTCAGGTCGCACGGTCTCGGGGAATCGGCCAGCGTGGCCGTCTCTGACTTCCTTCCTTGTGCGGGTTCTTGTGCCCGTGTTCCTTCTGTCTGTGCCTGCCACGTGTGGCCGGATGTGTTCCAAAAATCAGCAATCAGGACGTGAATATTTCAGGACGGAATCAGCCCCCCCAGTATGATTTTTTTTTTAAAATACATTTTATTGATTTTTCACAGAGAGGAAGGGAGAGATAGAAAGTCAGAAACATCGATGAGAGAGAGACATCAATCAGCCGCCTCCTGCACGCCCCACACTGGAGATGTACCCGCAAGCATGGTACATGCCCCCGACTGGAATCGAACCCGGGACCTTTCAGTCCGCAGGCCGACGCTCCATGCACTGAGCCAAACTGGTCTCGGCCCAGTGTGTTTTTTTTAGGAGTCCTTTCCAGGGCAGTTGCATCAGCTGTCACTGCAAATGCGTGTGTGGGCAGCGGGGTGTCCATTCAGCCTTGCCCGAAGCTGCGAGGGTGTGATGTGGAAAGGGAGCTGCTTGCCCACAGAGCGGGGAGCACGGTGCGTTCCCGGGGCGCACTCCTTTTACGGGCGAAGTTTGGAAAGCAGGGGATGGTGGATGTTCGGTTTGGGGAGGGAGATGCTGGGAAACATTGGGTCCAGTATGTGGGCGATCCCCACCTTTGAAATCCCCACCGAACGTCGCCTGTACGGTTCCTGGCTTTGCCTTTGGCAGGTGGTGGCCGGTGGGAACCTGGGAGCTGTCTCTGGGAAGCGTAACTTTGTAGCATTGACATCTGAGGTTAGTACAGCGGTTCTCAACCTTCCTAAGGCTGCCACCCTTTAAGACAGCTCCTCACGGGGTGGTGACCCCCAACCATAAAATTATTTCTGTTGCTACTTCATCACTGTCATTGTGCTACTGTGATGAACTGAAATCTAAATATCTGATAGGCAGGATGGATTTTCATTGTTACAAATTAAACATAATTAAAGCATTGGGATTAATCACAAAAAAACTATGTAATTATATATTGTGAAATACTTATTTCTAATGACAAATAAGTGAAATGTTGTCTTGAATCGTGGTGTAGCATGGGCAACAGTCTCCATAGGACAACAGTAAACTACATGGCTACACTTTGCTACACCGAGGAGTGGCGTGTTGGTTCCTAAGACCATGGGAAATAGGTGTTTTCTAATAGTCTTAGGCGACCCCTGTGAAAGGGTCGTTCGACCCCCAAAGAGGTTGCTACCCACAGGTTGAGAACCGCTGGGTTTAATATGTTAACTTCTTTACCTATTGTCCACGGACTCGCTCACATACTTAAATCATGAGTGTCGTTTGCCTCTTGAGAGACGGGCCTGGTCACGCGGGCCTGTGTGTGTGTGTGTGCTCATGGGTCCCTGAGGGGTGAATACCACGGCCTGGGGCTTTTGTGTGGGAATCCCGGTCGGTCACGGAGTAACTGGGTGACCCGAGACAGTTATTCCACCTCACCGGGCCCCCCTTCCTCCGCGTACAATGGGGATTAGCACGGCTTACCCCCCACTGGGAGGGGCTGAGGGTGAGGACTCGGGCATCCACAGTGGCTCACAGGGAGCGGAGCGTACACCCTCATTGTGGGTGTGGATGGGCCGGGAAGGATCAGCTTCCTTTTCTGAGTGATAAATATTTTGTCGGGCGCTTTGATGAACCTGGGTTTCGGACCTCCCCAAGGAATGGTTTCTTCCATTTGGGATTTTCAAAACAGTGTGTAGCTTTCGTTAAAATAACTGTCCTGAGAGTTTGCCATGGTGGGGCTGGTGATGTAAATGACATTGGCCGAGGAAGCACCAATAGTGTGATAACCATGGATCAGGCTCAGCTGCCTGTACTGTGCCTGCCGTCCACAACTATGTAGAAAGGCCATTTGGTCAAAATGACCCCTGTTCACATTTGAACTTCCTGAAATTCCTAAGTCAGGTATCTTTTTTTTTTCTTTTTTAAATATCTTTTATTGATTTTTTACAGAGAGGAAGGGAGAGGGATAGAAAGTCAGAAACATCGATGAGAGAGAGACATTGATCAGCTGCCTTCTGCACGTCCCCTACTTGGAATGTGCCCACAACTGAGGTACATGCCCTTGACCGGAATCGAACCTGGGACCTTTCAGTCCGCAGCCCAATGCTCTATCCACTGAGCCACACTGGTTTCCGCCTAAGTCATGTATCTTTCTTTCTTTCTTTCTTTCTTTCTTTCTTTCTTTCTTTCTTTTTAAAATATATATTTTATTGATTTTTTTTCAGAGAGGAAGAGAGAGGGACAGAAAGCTAGAAAAATCGATGAGAGAGAGAGACATCGATCAGCTGCCTCCTGTACACCCCCTACTGGGGATGCACCCACAACCAGGGTACATGCCCCCCACCAGAATCGAACCTGGGACCTTTCAGTCCGCAGGCCGATGCTCTATCCACTGAGCCAAACCGGTCTCGGCGGTTCTCAACCTTCCTAATGCCGAGGCCCTTTAAGACAGCTCCTCATGTGGTGGTGACCCCCAACCATAACAATATTTTTGTTGCTACTTCATCGCTGTAATTTTGCTCCAGTTATGAATCGTAACGTAAATACCTGTGTTTTCCGATGGTCTTAGGGAACCCTGCTAGTGGGTCACGACCCACAGGTTGAGAACCGCTGGTGCAGCGGATGCTTTCTGTGTCACCGCAGCACGCAGGAGCCCACCCTGTAGCCCGGGACAGAGGTCCTCTCACCGCGACGGAGGGAAATGACCTTTGCTGACGGGGAGCCGGACACGCGGGTCTCGGGCCAGCCGCCGAGCCCACACAGGTGTTTCACTCCCATTTCCATGCTTCTGAGGGGCAGGCGTAGGATGTTGGGGAGCAGCTAGTGAGAAACACTCATCATCCTCTGGGAACCGTGGATGTGCTGTTCGGATTGGCGAAGGCGCACTCTCACTGGCTCAGCATTGCCCGGGGGACCTGGGACCTCACCTGGAGACGCCACCGATCCTCCCCAGCAGCGGTTCTCAACCTGTGGGTCGCGACCCCTTTGGGGGTCAAATGACACTTTCCCAGGGGTCGCCTAAGACCATCGGAAAACACAGGTACTTACATTATAATTCCTAACAATAGCAAAATGACAGTTATGAAGTATGGTTGGGGTCACCACCACATGAGGAGCCGTATTAAAGGGTCGCGGCCTTAGGAAGGTTGAGAACCACTGCTCCCCAGCCTCGTGGAAAACTCAGCCTTGTTGCACAAACCAGAGCCACCAGCCCTCCCAGTACCCCAGCCGTTGTGTGCCCGTGGGCCTTTGCGAATCTCCGGCCCCCGTAACCGGTAAACGGCCCGTTTGGCATCCCTTTTGCCTACTTCCCCAGGGCGTCTTTGTCCTTCTACCCATATAAGCCTCTGGCGTACGGGGAGAGGCAGAGCACATTTCTGGGGCTGGCTGCTGCTCTCCATGCTGCCAGCAGTACAGTGGTACCTCGAGATGCGAGTGCCCTAACATACGAGATTTTTGAGATACGAGCGGTCGAACGAGCCATTTTTGCTTTGAAATACGAACAACATTTGAGATAGGAGTCATGGCGCGGGATCGGCCGGCTGCACACGACCCACCAGTTTGGCCTTCCTTACCGAGAATAATAAAATAAGCACTGTCATCCTATGTAATGAAAGGGTGGTATGCAAATAGACTGAACAGCAGAACAAGGGAATGACCAATCAAAGCGTAAAGTGCTAATGATACGCTAAAACTGCTCCACCACTCGCTAAGACATGCACTGACCACCCGGGGGCAGATGCTCCGACCGGGGTAGGATAGCTTGCTGCTGGGGTCCGGCCGATCGGGACTGAGTGAGATAGGCTGGACACACTCTGGAGCCCCCCTGCGGTCCCTCCCTGGCCCAATTGTGCACCAGGGGGTCCCTCAGCCGGGCCTGTGCCCTCTCACAATCCAGGACCCCTCAAGGATGTCAGAGAGCTGTTTTCAGCTTGATACTACAGGCCACTCCCTCTGGGAGGGCACCAGATGCAGGGCTCCTGGCTGGCGTGGGCAGCTCTGGCACCGGGAGCCTCTCCGGATGGCCGAGAGCCTGTGGCAGGCAGAGTGGGGTCAGGGTGATGGGGAGCAGCAGGTAGGAGCTTTAGGTGGCCTTGGACTGGGGGTTTCGCCCCCATCCCTGCAGGCCACCCAGAGGGACCCCACCCGTGCTCGATTCGTGCACCGGGCCTCGAGTACTCTGACAGTTCTTTACTAACTGCTCTCTTTGTACCAGTGTGTGGGGCTCCCATAATAACATGCAAACCACACTTGTAAGTAATTATTCCTGTCTTCTAAGATGCCTCGAGGAAAATACTACCGTTTTCTTTTCAAAAACATGTAATTCATTTCGATAACTGTTGTTAGGGCGCTGAATCTCTCTCTCGAACAAACACCAGGTCTGAAAAAACAAGAAGAATGGAATTGTTTGGAAAATAGAACGCTTGGCTCAGGGAGATAAAGACACACCGTTTGTACACGAGAACCAGAAGACAGGAACGCGTTTGACACGAGAATACAAATGCGCTAGTTAAGATCTGAGCTGTGTTTTTACCAAATCCTATAAATATCCCTCACGTGATCGCTCCTAGCCATTTTTTTAAATCTCTAGTTCCTTTGCCACCACCTCGGTCCAATCCATCACGGAGGTTTGATTTTTTCTTTTTGCCTAATAGAAAGGTCATGCTCATTGAGCTTAAATATTGCCGTATCCCTCGCTACCTGGCTTAGGAATTGACACAGTGGCTTTTTTTCCTTCCTTATCGATACTCACCATTTCCCTTGTCTCACGCCTTTCTTCATCTGTTTCCACTCACTCCCGGCCTCATTTTTTTTTTAATATATTTTATTGATCTTTCACAGAGAGGAAGGGGAAGAGATAGAAAGTCAGAAACATCGATGAGAGAGAGAGACATTGATCAGCCGCCTTCTGCACACCCCACTGTGGAGACGTGCCCGCAAGCAAGGTACATGCCCCCGACCAGAATCGAACCTGGGACCCTTCAGTCCGCAGGCCAACACTCTATCCACTGAGCCAAACTGGTCTCGGCTCATTTTTTTAAAAATATATTTTATTGATCTTTCACAGAGAGGAAGGGAGAGAGATAGAAAGTCAGAAACATCGATGAGAGAGAGACATCGATCAGCTGCCTTCTGCACGCCCCACTGTGGAGACGTGCCCGCAAGCAAGCTACATGCCCCCGACCGGAATCGAACCCGGGACCCCTCAGTCCGCAAGCAGATGCTCCATCCACTGAGCCAAGCAGGTCTTGGCCTGGCCTCGTTTTATTTACTCTGAAGACAAACTCCTTTGCTACCACTCGGTCCTTTTCCAATACGACGATGCCATGTCCCCCTCGCCTAAAAGACCGCTCCCTCCGACCCTCCGATTTGAAACCCTCATTATCCTTCCAGGACCCAGCCTGCCGAGGACTGGTTCATTTCCTGAGGGTTCCTGGTCTCCGTGGTGATGCCATACCCCGAAATCCTCCCGCCCAGCCCGTAGGGTGTGTGTGGCGTCCATTGACCACTTAATTACATTTAACTTCTGGGTAACGGGCGTCTGAAAATCAATGGCGTTTTCCTGTTTGCGCTGAAAAGGGCTGCGCGTGATGGGTCGATCTTCGGTAATTGCAGGGAATCTCTGCCATTCATTCCTCCGTGTTCACTCTCCCTGCAGCATCGTCTTCGCGGTAGCGATTCCCTCTGGCAACCATTCCTTCCCGTGTTTAAACCTCCTCATGGCGTCTGTCGCCTCGCAGGACACGGCCGATCCTCGTGAGGCGAGATCACTCCCGCGGGGCCTCCGTGGCTCTGTACGTTCTGGCTGGCTGTGCCGAAGGTGGAACCCTTTCCCCAGGCCATTTCCCGGGGCTGCTGTGTTGAGAGCAAGCAACGTGGAGGGGTGAGGCAGTAGCTAAGAGCAGGCTTGCTGACTGCTTGCGATAACACAGTGGGTTCCTCATCTATGACACAGACCTACTGTGCGCACAGCATCCCTTCGGTGTGTGGAAGCCAGAGGGACAAACACACGTGCTGATGTTCATGCTGCTGGTTTGTCCCTGTAATAAAGTCCTTTACCTCTGACCCGGCAGCCCCAGGTCTCCTCTCAGCATGGATGGCTACAGCAGGCTAGCTTCTGAGGTTATACAGTGGCACCTCGAGATACGAGTGCCCTAACATACGAGACTTTTGAGATACGAGCTATTTTTGCTTTGAAATACGAGCAACAGTTGAGATAGGAGTCATCGCACCGATCGGCCGGCTGCACACGACCCACCAGTTTACCGCAACTCGAGCGTCTCATAGATTCCCACACCTCAAGGTGACGGAACGAATTAAACTCGTATCTCGAGGTACCACTGTAATTCAGACAAAGGAAATCCTAGAGCAAACCATGCCTTATGGAAAGAGAGAAACGATTCTATAAATTGGTAGAAATAAATGTGTTTCTGGCCTTTTAAACCCACCCACTGGGCATAGCACGGCCCTAACCACGTTGAGGATGTCATTCGATGTCAGGATACACTAACTGGGCTTCGCAGAGCTTGTATTTTATGAATTCCTGGCGGTAGTGATGATAATTAAACTGGTCATTTTTTCAGAATTACATTGAGAATACTCGAGCTGTTAAAATGGCTTGGATTTTTTCTGCTTCCATCAAAAAGGTAACCAGAGGATACATTTCATTTCAGCGTTTTTTCTGGGGAGGTTTCTGAAGAGCACTTCAGGATAGAATTAAGCGTTTTAGGTATTTGTCTACCTGAATCTGTGTTCATCCTTTTATCCCCCTTTTTTGTCATTTTTTGATTTTCATGGTCACTGCAGTTTTGAGAATGGAGCACTGCTGTGTGGATAGAAAGCATTTGTTTTTAAGCTGTTTAGATATTTTTTTAAACTTTAGCCTTAAAAGAAAAAAAGGAAATGGTGAGCACAGACATAAACCCCATATAAACTCTGAAGGATTAAGGTGGGAAAGCATGAATATTCATGGGTCACTTTGCAAGGACCAGGGCCTGCATCATACCATCAATCCCCCAGTCATCACAGAGCTAAGTATTCCTGGAAGAAACCAGACTCTTGGGATCGTAAACTGCTCCAAGTGAGGCAACCAACCCAAGTTTATATTGATTCCAACTCAGGTAGATTAGCCATCAACACCAAAGACAACTCAGCATTAACCCTCATCTGCTGTAATAAATTGGAGGAACATGTGGCAGAGACTGGTACCTGTTCACAGACCCTGTTCTGTCTTCCTGGGCAAGACTACATATCCCAGCCTGCTCTACCCGTTTGCATGTGGACACGTGGCGAAGTATACACATGGCATGTGAGCAGAAGTGATGTCCCAGGACAAAGTTCGTCTTTCCTGCCGTCTGTTTTTCTACCTCCTCGCTAAAAGCAAAAGACCTCGCAGACTGCGGAATGCATATATTTCTTACTGACTTCAGAGAAGAAGGGAGAGGGAAGGAGAGAAATATCTTTGATGAGAGAATCATTGACTGGCTGCTTCCTGCACGCTTCCTCCTAGGGATTGAGCCCGCAACCTCGGGCATCGAACTGTGACCTTCTGGTTCATAGGCCAGTGATCAACCACTGAGCCATACCGGCCGGGCCAGAGAGTTTGATTTTAGAGGGGAATATATATATGTGTGGGTGACAGCGACTGGGAGAGGCAGAAAAATGCTTTAAGTGAAATCCTTGAAACAGCGTTTGTTTGCTCGGGAGCATGTGGAAGGCTGAATAAATGTTTGTTGAATTTTTATTAAAAAGGAAATTTAAAGAGTTTCAGAGGAAATAAATGAGACACCAATAGGTTGAAACATTTTAATAAGATTATAATTATTCAGTTATTTAGCTCAGAAATGGACAACCTAGAAGCTAGTAGTAAGAATCATAGAACAGCCATGTCAGCAGATTAAGAAAGATGAAAAACTGTCTAGTTAGATGAACAGAAATTGAATATGGATGTGTATCTACATGAATGTTTTTATTAATAACATATACATATATACATACGTGGAGAGAGCTAATGACTCTAAGCTTTGTTACGCACAGGAATGAGGTTTCATGGCGATGGAGGTTTGGGATGACTTAGAATCAGTGACCGAGCGGGAATGATAAATTACTGCTGTGAGTTATTTACAGTTCTCTGAGTCTGTGGTCTTCTCTGGGTTATAGTAAGCATCTATTCTAACATTACGGTAAGCGTCTAATCTATTAACTAGAACCTACCTTATAGACTTTTTCACGTTCTCAACGGCAAACGTCTGTGATCTCACACACATCCTATAGAAGGCACTCTGATCAGAGCCACTCCTGCTTTAACCCCCGATGTAAAGGCATGTCTCGGTCCTGCTGCAACTCAAAGGTTGTTGCCGACTCATGGAGACAAGTGACGAGCATGTGGATGCCAGAGTCCAAGGTGACTGTCCATTCACCACAATGTAAACATATGGTGGGTCAGTGGTGATCTGGGTGAGGCTGGCTGGAGATCCCCCTCTGTAGGGGAGAAGGGAACGGTGAACTAGAGATGTTGCCTGAAGTAGCCTGGGATTGAGAGGCAGGTGCAATTCGGCACCACCTCCAGCGAGTCACGTCATCGCCGCATTGCACGTCCTGTCTTCTGGGCTTGTGATTCAATAAGGCAATGGCTGTGGAGAGCTGTGAACAGAGAGAGCCGTAGCCGGAGAAGTAATTAGTTCATTGAACGGCAGTGGTATCGTGATGATCTTGGTTAGATCTACGCAAACGCTACCGTCAGATTCGCTCATCACAGGGGATCCGGCGTGGCTCATCCTCTGCCTGAGTCCCGGGTAGCGGAGACTCTTACCGGGTTCATTGTCAAGGTCACCCTGTGCTGTTTCAGAGGCGCTAGACTCTCCCTGTTCAGCATTCGTCGGGGGAGAGGGCCACAGGGCCCTGGGGGTGGTGCCCCTCGAAGCGTGTGGTATGTAATCTGGTGGGAAATGTTGTGTGTAGGCTTCACGTGTGTCACAGGGACAAACCCGGGAAGCAGCCGATTCGAGTTTTCTCTGTGTCTTCTCTGGGCCCACGGAGTTAGGAGAAAGAGTGTGTTTTATAGCAGAAAACGAAGAATTTCAAGACAGGGAATCCCTACAGGATTTCCAAACATGAGGCAGGTAAAGTGATTCTTAGGGTTTGGGAAAGAAAAGAGAGAGGGGAATAAAATAAACCCTGGATGTTTAAAGAACTTCTCTCATCATCTTAGCGTGCAGCCGGAAGCACGGGCATGTCCAGAGCCAGCCAAGAAAGGTGTTAAAATATAAGCTGGCCGAGATCGGTGTGGCTCAGTGGATAGAGCGTCATCTTGCGGACTGAAGGGTCCCAGGTTCGATTCCTTTCGGGGGCAGGTACCTTGCTTGCGGGCACATCTCCACTGTGGGGCGTGCAGGAGGCGGCTGATGGATGTCTCTCTCTCATCGATGTTTCTGACTTCCTCTCCCTTCCTCTCTATAAAAAAACAATAAAACCATGTAAGAAATTCTTTAAAAAAAATAAAAGCTGGACAAACTCCAGGGAGTTGCCCAAACAATTTTTGAAAAGTAGAGGCAAAACTCCCGAAGTCGTTGGAAAGCTCAGAGCTTCAGAGCAGCATTGGAGCCAGTGGGGTCCTTTTCCTCTTTTCTGTAGTCTGTTACCGCTCACACACACATGCACACACACACACACAGACATGCACACACACGCACACACACGCACAATTCATCGTGATGTAATAATAGATCACTGGTCTGCAAACTGCGGCTCGCAACGCCGTTTGCCGCTCTGTTGACTAATGAGTTTGCCGACCACTGTAATAGATCGAGGGTCAACATCATGCAGATCCAAGAGAAGAAATTAACATTTGGCCAGTTTTTAGACTTCGTTTACCGAAAGGTAGCACTGGTCTTCAGTGCCTTCGAGGTCCATGCTGACCACAGTGCCCTGACTGTTCAAACTCTGAGGAATGCACCCTGGACAGAGTGAGAAGACTGAAACTCCTGGGAGAACAATGTACCGTATTTCCCCGTGTATAGGACGCTATTTTTTTCTAAAATCGTTAGACTGAAAATCAAGGGGAGTCTTTACACAGCAGTCAGCCCAGGGCGGAACCACACAGGTATGTAGCTGCCCATACCTTGTCAAACAGGCTTCCTCCAATCAGGAGCCGTATTGTTACTGATGTCAGCGGATGCCTTAATTAGAGGTGGAGGTGGAGAGTGCGCAGATGCAACAGGTACCAGAGCATTCAGAGTCCAAAAAGAGGTTAAAAAAGTAAAAAGATACATATGGGTGAGCAGATTGTCTTGCTCTGCAAAACTCAACCTGGACGTAACCAGCTGTGTCACAGAGCGTGGCCCTGGAGCTGCAGAGAGACAACTGGGCCCTCCTCCCGCTGAGGGGATGCCCAGGCAAGAGGCACAGCTCCTGAAGGTGCCACAGGAGAAGAAGGCCTGAAGAGGAGAGCCAGCGAAACGGGCAAACTCGGAGCAGAGGCTTAAGTTTGGAGCAGCGCCAAGTGGCTTATGTGTGCCAACCACGCTTATTCAGTGTCAGGCAGGAATGTTTGCAAGCGGAGTGAACATTGTTGGTTTTACAGGAAAGGCAGAACGGTGCTCCGGTTTCATGAGGGAGAAGCACTGGCCAGGAGGACGCGAGCAGAGTTAGCTCAGAAAATGCCACCCGCTCACAAGGACGATCTCACATCCACCAAGCGGCCTGATGGTTATGACCACCTGACGTTTGTAGGCAAATCAGCCGAACCCTGTAGCGAATGGGATATAGAAGCTGAAGGCCTGTTCGAACACATTTGCTCTCTGCAGTCACCAAGGTAACACGTCTCTAGTTCACACCGGAACACGAGGATTGGGAAACAGTCATGTGGTCCGATGAATCACGTTTCCAGTTGCCTCATGCAGATGGCAGAGGGAGAATTTCGTGGAAACAGCATGAAAGCATGCACGCACATGCGTGACTACGACCCTTCCAGCTGGTGGGGGCAGTGTTATGGTTTGGACATGTTTCCCTCGCATGATGTGGGCCCTTGAATTCGTGTGGAACAACATCTGAAGAGCACAACATACCTAAGTATCATTCCTGATCAAGTTCATCTTATGTTGATGGCGCATCCCAATGGCGATGTCTTCTTCCCACAAGACCACGCGCCAGGCCACGGTGCTCATGTTGTGCAGGAGTGGCTTCCAGAACGTGAGGGAGACCTTCCCTGGCTTAGGTGGCCCCACCGTCACCAGATCTCCATCCAGTGGAGCATGTGTGGACGAAGTTTAAAGAGCCATCAGGCAGCTGGCCCCCCAGCCATCACATCTCACAGAGCTGGACAGTGCTGCCCATCAGGCCTAGTGTCGGATTCCTCATATCACCTTTCAGCATCTCGTGGAGTCCATGCCAAGAACAATGGCCACAGTATTGAAGGCAGAAGGTGGCCCAGCAAAGTACTGATGGGGTGGGCATCACAATCTGGGGTCACTCAGTGTATATAGGCAGCGACTCAGAAGACAGCAGTGGCACCATAGAGGCTGAAGAAAGGGATATGACTGGAGCTCATAGTGATGAAGAAGAGAGCCGTGATGCAGCAGAGTTGAATAACGCGATAGGCTGTGTAACATGAGAGTGCTGGTATGTGAACGTGCCCTGTGGTAATGACTAAGTAAACATGTGTTCTGTTTTATGTTTAAAATACGGTCTCCTGTGAGTGCGCCGGCCTCGGCTCACGGGATGGAGCGAGGCTGGAGGAGGTGCACGCTAAGTGGGAAATACACGCGGGGTTTTAAGCGTGAGAGACCCCAAAACATAGCATGGTCATCATTCTTCGATGCTGATTCCCTGCCGCAATGACATGTTGGATAAATGAGAATAAAGGTATTCGTAAGTTTATTAATATGATTTCAATTGATTTTACCTATGTTTGCTGTGTGAATGTGACTTCTAAAACGTAAAGTTATACGTGTGGTTCTCATGTATTTCTCTGGGACAGAAGAGAGTTTGAAAAGAGGAAGGAATAGACTCCCAGCCCACTGCCCAGGAATAATCATTGGTAATATGCTTTGGTACTTCCGTTATCTTTTCCCTCGCTCCACAGTTTGTTCTCGTACATCCAGAGACCTTTCTAGGGCAAGAGAAAGAAACCCCGGGGGCCTGAAAATGTTTGCTGGAGATACTACATTTGTTAAGTGGAGGAGCTGAAATCCAATCCATTGTCTCCGTGACTCCAAATCCATTTGTCTCCAAAATCCATGTGCTCTTTGCTCTACCGCCCGCCATACGTCTCCGGGAAAATCTTTACAGGAAAAAAAATCAAAGATGACTCCCTGTATTACATCACAGGAAGTGCTAAACACAGAAAGAAAACTACACAGGACCTACAGTTTTTTGTGCATATTTTATTTGGAGAAAATAAAGCTCTATTTCTGGAATTTTTAAGTAGTTGCCTGTGTTTATATTGTTGATTGTAAATTTTCTTTCTAGACTATATTCTAGAGGTCAGGGTGGGCAGGCTACTGAACAGCGTGTGTTTTGCTTGTGAAAGCTAACGGTTATTTGTAGGTTTGTATGCGATCCATTATATCAGCGGTCAACAAACGGTGGTCCGCAGACCGCTGGTGGTCTGTGACGTCCGAGAAGTTGGCGACGGCTGGATTAAATAACTGCTTTAGAGATAATTCTTTAAAAAAGGCAGTTTGGGCCAAGACCGGTTTGGCACAGTGGATAGAGCGTTGGCCTGCGAACTGAAAGGTCCCAGGTTCAGTTCTGGTCAAGGGCATGTATCTTGGTTGCTGGCACATCACCAGTGGGAGGTGTGCAGGAGACGGCTGATTGATGTTTCTAGCCCTCTGTCCCTCTCTCTTCCTCTCTGTAAAAAAAAAAATCAATTAAAAATTTTTAAAAAAAGAAAAGGCAGTTTGGGCCCAGCTGGTATGGCACAGTGGGTGAGCCTGAACCAAGAGATCGTGGTTCAGTTCCGGGTCAGAGCACTTGCCTGGGTTGTGATGTTTTTATCTCTCTATCCCTCTTCCCCCGCCCCCTAAAAATCAATAAAAACGTGTTGTTGTTTTTTTAAATGCAATTTGGAAACAGAAGACATAACAGGCATCCAGGTAGGAAAGGAAGAACTAAAACTTCATTTGCAGACTAGTACATGTATATAGGCTATAGGAAATCTTAAACCTTTTTAGAAAGTTCTAGAACTAATAAGAACTTAGCAGTGTCCCAAGACACACAGCAAATACACAGAACAAGCATCGGCATCTCTCTGTTCTGTCAACACACACCACCTGAAAACGATATGGAGGAAACAGTCCTTCCTTAGCAGTGAGTCCAGCCTGGGATTGGCAGGTTCCTTCCCGCCCCAGGCTGATCCAACCCTCCCGCGTCCACACAGCACTGAGGTGTGCATTTCGGGGGCTTTGCCCTCAAATCAAAGCGATGCCTATGGCCTGGATCGCAGAATCTAGATGACTCAGTTTGAGTCTGCATTTCTGACTTGAGCCTGAACCGAGTAGCTTGCTTCCCACGCTAGCTTTTCCAAAAAGCAAACACGGAGGAGTTAGGCATTAATTATTCCTGGGAACCGGGCGCGCCCGCGTGACATTTGCTCCCGTTTTTACTGCACAGCAGATGCTGGCATTTCCCAGGAAAGACACACTTCTCCCCTGGATTTGAACCGCCTTCTTTATGGATGCGCGCGGGACAAGTCCGTGCAGGCTTGTGTGTCTTTTGGAGGGCGCGTGACTTCTTATTTTTATGACCGAGTGGCTTAAAAATAATTACGGTATCACGAAAGTCATCCATCAGCTCCTGCCTTCTCTCTCCTGGGCCGTAGTTCTAATTATTTTTTCTAATGGTAATTGATAACCAGGTGAATTCCCTTGCTGTGGCAGCTTTATAGAACTTTTTTTTTTTTTTGCTCTTAGCTTTCGTGGGAATAATAAAACATCTCCCAAGTTCAAATATGTGTCAAAATGACGCGCTGCTTCCGTACATAAACGCTCAGCGGGCAGAGGCCCGCGGAAGGTGGCTTGCATTTTCTGTGTCGGGCTTGCTCCAGATGGGTAAGGGCGGTGCCTTAGCACATGAGGTGCCTCATGCTTAGAAAATAAATTTCCCAGTTCAAGGTCAGAAGGGTCATCGTCGGGCATGGAAGGAAGGATTGCGTGCTCGGTAGGATTGTCGCATGTTTCTAAGGGCTGCCTCCTGCAGGGAAACGCAGCTCACCTCGGAGCTGTGGCACGGCCGTAGAAAGACCATCCTGTCTCATGTCTCATGTCTCGTGTTTCATGTCGGTGGGAAGAACTGGTAATGCAGGCTAGGCCCACACCCACGCTAGAAGGTGGTAAGACACCGGATGAAGGGGATGGTATGGTTATACACTGAGTGGCCAGATTATGACGATCTCTGAACGCATAATAATCTGTCCACTCAGTATATGTATGTGTGTGCGTGTGCATATGTGTGTACCCACATGCACACACACACACACACACACACACACACATATATTACAGGCCCCGTGCATGAGTTCGTGCATGGGTGGGATGTGGCCAGCCTGCCCAGGAAGAGGGGACATGGGCGGTGGGCCGATCTGCCTGCTGGTCGAACTCCTGGTCGAGGGGACAATGTGCATATTAGCCTTTTATTATATGGCACACACACCGAGCGGGCGGATGATTATGCGTCCAGAGATGACAGTAATCTGGCCACTCAGTGTAAACGGCCGTGCTTTGCGTGTGTTTCTAATCCCGCTCTGTTGGCATGAAGCGTTTTAATTAAGAGAGAGCCGCCGCCACAGGCTGGCTGCAGAAGGCCCCCGTCTCCCACAGAGGGGGGGCGGTGGCCGTGCCAAGTCCCACGGGCTGGGGAGCAACCGGGGATTGGGAATGTGAAATAGGTCTGTCATTACAAGCACCGCCGCCCCGTCTTTCTCATGAACGCATCCTTCCAAAACACGGGCCTGCGCTCACTCAGATTTTTTTAAAAGAATTGCTATTCTGCCAAGACCGGTTTGGCTCAGTGGATAGAGTGTTGTCAGCCTGCAGACTGAAAAGTCCCAGGTTCGATTCCGGTCAAGGGCATGTACCTCGGTTGTGGGCACATCCCCAGTGTGGGGTGTGCAGGAGGCAGCTGATGGATGTCTCCCTCTCATCGATGTTTCTAACTCTCTCTCCCTCTCCCTTCCTCTCTGCAAAAAAAAATCAATAAAATACATATTTTTTTAAAAAAAAGAATTGCTATTCCTTCGAATGCCTTTTTGAAGTCTTCTGAACGTTGCTGCCTCTGTAGTGTTTTATTTTTTGGGTGTTTTTTTGTTTTGTTTTGCCAGCTCATGATTTGTGTTCTAAACTGGCTAATGAATCTGAGACACGGAAAGTTCCGATCCACGTACATTGAATCCGCCTCCCATTTCTCTCTGATTCATTAGCGCCAGGACTGCGCTGCCACGTTCACAAAAGAACCCCTCGTACCCCGTGATGTAGATCAAAGCGAAGATCGCCTTCACCCGCTTCCCGGAGAGGCCGCCCAGGAAAGAGACCCGAACTGGTGGTGGGGAATGTTTTACCCGTAAGAGGGGGAAAATGAAGTTTAAATAATTCCGCATTATTTATTCATGGGCCCATTATCCCATTTCTCAGCGCCTTTGGAATCCGACTTAATTGAGATTTCCAGGCTGCAGCCCGGCAGCCCGCGCGCAGATCAAAGGGAGATGCTCTCGCCTCGGGGCCGGGGCTGCCCGGACCCCCCCCCCCCTTCCTCCTCTCCGCGTTCACCGTTCACCCGTCGGCCGAGCCATTATGGCAGCTTCGTCTGCCCGGTGCGAACCAGCTACCACCCTCCCCGAGCACGGAAGGCCCCTTTCTGCACAGCCATCCCGTAGGGGGGAACCCCTCACCCCCTCTTCTGGTCGCGGATGTCAGGGTGCAGGAAGAAGAGGAAAGAATTGCCGTGCCAAACCGGTGTGGCTCAGTGGATAGAGTGTCGGCCTGTGGACTGAAAGGTCCCGGGTTCGATTCTGGTCAAGGGCCTATACCCTGGTTGCGGGCACATCCCCAGTGGGCGGTGTGCAGGAGGCAGCTGATCGATGTCTCTCTCTCATCGATGTTTCCAACTCTATCCCTCTCTCTTCCTCTCTGTAAAAAATCAATTAAAAAAATGTATTTTTTTAAAAAAAAGCTGATAGGCCTATAGTTACTTGACTCTTGGTCAATACGCTGAATGAATGAATGAGTGAATGAATGAATGAATTGTACTGATTTACCAGAAAGCCTCAGTAGCTGCTCAGCCCTCTCCTCTGTTCCTTTCTGGCAGAGTCACCATGACCACACATGTTTATCAATGTAACATGCAGGCAATGGCCACTCTTGTGTTGACCTGTTGAACTGCATATGACCCACCAGACATTGGTGGTGCCTGTGGATTGCTGCCACGTGTGGTTGAAGTGGCCGCTAGTCTGTCTCGTACTGTCCTGAGACCAGCCTTGATGTCTCCTTTGCCCTTTCCTGAGCCCCTGAGAATGGGTGGAATTGGCTCCTGTACAGGATCCGTTCTGACCTATGACGTTTGGATCGTTGGGCGGTTTTATGTGGAGTGAGCATGTGCGTCTGCATGTTAACATCCCCATGGCAGGAGCGTAGGTGGTCCACAGGCAAAGGAGGGAGCACGCCGGAGGGGAACCCAGGAGAAGAGTCCCCGGGTCTTTGCTGACACCTCCTCCTTTCCCTCCGTTTGGAAACATCTCAGTGCTTTCCCTTGAGGTTTGTGGGATTGGGATGTGTTTTCCTAATTGACATTTAAGTAGGAAACGTGCCTGGTTGCCAGGTAGAGGCGCACACTGTGACACGGTTGTCACCATGGAGCTGTGTCTGATGACGGATGATCACACATGATTCAGAGGAATCATCAGACTTCAGTGCGGAGAAGGCATGGGATCATGTTACCAAAGCAGAGATGGCATTTTAATTATATGGATTGAAGGTAACGGTGGCCTGTCACTATTTTAAAAAACAACAACTGTGTACATTTGTTTTATTTTATTGATTCCAGAGAGAAAGAGAGAGAAGCATCAACGTAAGAGAGAGACACGTCTGTGTTTCTCTCTGCTTCCCCCTCCTTCCCATTCTCTCTAGAATCACTCAGAAAAAGATCCTCCATCTTTGAGGATTTAAATAGATATGTGCGTATTTATAGTAACATAGTAATATATATTTACTTAAACTTATATGAAATACATATTTAGTAAATAAATATTTATTTATCTATCTCTCTGGGATAGCCACTCTTCACTGTCTGAGCAAGCGGAAGTTTGGTGGGTGATTCCAGCTTTGGACCAAGCGCCTTTGCTCTGTTACCTGTCTCAGGCTTGCTCTGGCGTGTAACTTGTTCCCAGCAGCCCTTGAATACATGTATGTGGAAGCATGGTGGTGGGGCGGAGTCTAGGAAGACAGCCAGCATGTTGGACAGTTTTCCGAGATGATCAGCCCAGCCTCGGGGCATCGGGGTGGACTTTCAGACAGGGAAGCTTTCCCTGTTCCCATGGAAACAGGCTCTCAGTAGGACTGGGTACTTCCTCTTTTTCTCACTATCTCCCCTACCCTCCTGCCCCCGTATGTATTGGGGTAAATATTGCTATTTGCCCTGAAATTCTTACCGGTATTTTACACTTTTTTTGAAAGAACGGTTCTGAGTAGACTCGACAGCAGACACAAGACTGCACGCACGAGCCAGGGTTGGGGCCAAAGAGAGAATCTCGTGTTATTTCTACCATCTCTCACGTGAACTTTGGTGGTGGCTGTGTTTTGTTTTGGGTTAGCATATGTTTCCACAATACATAGGCAACGCGTGTATGGTTCTAAATCTTTATCACGTTCATGAAGGATTTTTCTGGTGACGGCATTAGCTCCGTAATGAGTGGTTATAGATTTCCACATGTTCATGATAAGATCACCCCCTCGCAGAGGGCCCCTCTCTCAGCACTGACGTGGGAGAGAGTTAGAATGCGCGGATCTGTGTAAAACACGGGCACCGTGACTGCGGCACAGCCATCCCGTGGGAGCCTGGTGGAGCATTTCTCTAAAAAGCGTGTCCAGCCGGAACCGGTGTGGCTCAGTGGGTAGAGCGTCGGCCTGCGGACTGAAAGGTCCCAGGTTGGATTCCTGTCAAGGGCATGTGCCTTGGTGGTGGGCACATCCCCAGTGTGGGACATGCAGGAGGCAGCTGATCGATGTCTCTCTCTCATCGATGTTTCTAACTCTCTATCCCTCTCCCTTCCTCTTTGTAAAAATTCAATAAATATATTTAAAAATATTTTTTTAAAAAGCGTGTCCGCTTCCCGGGGATGGAGAAGGATAAACATGGGCCACCCACCGACGCTGTGTGTGTGTGTGTGTGTGTGTGTGTAGCTTTGCACAGCTCACCATTGTCCCCGTCGTGACTGTCATCACTGCGACTTCTGTCTCCCCTTCCCCCGCACACGTGGCTTCTGGCTCCAGCCAGTCTGGGCCCCGGAACTGGGTCAGGGCCGCCCGCGGGGAGAGGCACAGCCGGGCGGCGCTGGCGGGGGGGGGTGTGGGCCGTTCTTAGACACTTTGCATCCCAGCGGCCTCTCCGGTCTCTCTCGGATTCCCTGACCCCTTCCAGCCGCCGGCCGCGGCCCCTGAATGGGGGTGTCATCGGCCCCTGAACGGGGGTGTCGCCTGGCAGGCCTCTCTCTGCTCAGCATGGGGGCCCAGAGCTGCCGCAGGCGGCCTGCTTCCAGCGCCAGGGGACTCGCCGGAGACCCTGGGAGGTCCCCCGGGGGTCAGAGGGCCCCCAACCACCGCGTCCCGGCGGCCAGAGAGAGTTTGCACTTTCCCCCTCTCCTTCTGCATCCTTCAGCATCCTGTGGCTGAAAACCCGGCAGCAGTGACTGTGGGGGCCTGCGGGCTGGGCTGTGCCCTGCTCTGATGACTGAGGGAACCCCATTCGCTTGGAAACACTCGGGGTTTCTCTGGGCCTCGCCCCTTAGCCCGGGCGGTCTGCCCGCGGGAGGGGTGGGTCTCTGTGGGGTCGCTGCTGCTGGTCCCCTTCGCCTGGCAGGGTTCCCTCGCGCCTGTCCTGGGCTCGGAGAGCCTGGGCTGGACTCGCCTCGTTGTGGGATTTTTTGTTTGTTTCTTTGGTGAAAGAGCTCCCTCTTCCCTCATCTGTCAGGGCACCTCATGCCCCCACCCCACCCCACTGCCTCTTTAGTGTCCGTGGATCCAGGGATTGCTCCCCAAGAGCTGGTAGTCGGTGAGGAATAGGCCAGCTGGATGCTGGGAAAGAGGGTCCCAGGGCATGGAAGGCTAGGAATGCAGCGAAGGACGTGGTTCCGTGAGAAAGAAGCAAAGTGTGGGTCACGTGTTCCGGAAGCTTCTGTACAAACCCGCCCCTCCCTGGCTGCGAGAACACCCGGGTTTGTTGGGACCGTCCCAGCCTCGTCCCTGTCCTGCGGTCAGCATCCCGTGCGGCTCCCACATCCATCCCAGTGGCCGGGGTTCCCTCCTCAGCCTGGGGGCTGCCCGGTGTGCACCCCCACCTGGAGCCAGGGGGTCAGGCCAGGACACCCGCGCTCACCCCCTAACAGCGCCCGGCTCCGCTCTGCCGGGCAGGGGCTCAGTGCCCCGTCGGATCTGTAAGTGGGCACAGGAAGCCTGCACTCATGCCTGGCACCAGCAGCTCAATCTGTCTGCTTGCATTGCCCTTTAAACCAAACTCTCAATGCAGTTTTGGAAGCGGTGGGTTGACTGTGCCCTCCCCAGTGCCTGCTTCTCCTCTCCCTCCGCCTCTGCTCCTGCAAACCCACCCCCCAACCTGCAGACCCTCCCTTCTCCCCAGCAGAGACCGCCTTGGCCTCGATTCCAAACTCCTCCGGGACCCAGTGCCCGGGTAATCCCGCTGCCTGGAAGGGAGAGGGATAGAAAGAAACATCGATGAGAGAGAGAGACATTGACCAGCCGCCTGCTGCACGCCCCTCCTCCCCCCCCCCCCCCGGGGGG
>PVJN01003082.1:0-35077 GCA_004026805.1 Lasiurus borealis | reverse complement strand
CGCCAGCACGTGGCAGGGCACCTCTCTCTGCTGAGAGCTCAGCTTAATGCCAGCACTGAATGGCCACCTTCCGTCGCTGACCTGTCAGGTGGACCCTCTGTTTCTGCTCCCTCTCTCGGTCCTGTGTGTTCCTTCTCGTAGCCGTTGTATTAACCGGCTATTTGTTTCCTTCCGAGAATGAGGGAGAGCTTTCGGTAGTAGGGACCGTGTCTGGTGTGTTCCTTCTGCACCCCACACACCAGGCGCCATGCCAGGAACACAGCAGGTGCCCCACAATATTTGTTGTGTTTCCCTTCAGTTAATGAACCTAAGTTTCTTTTTCTCTCTGAAAACATAGCCCGTCCCTACAGCTGAAATAGAGTCTGGAAATGGGCCACACACACACCACACACAACACACACCCACAACACACACATACAACACACACAAAAAACACAACACACACACACACACAACACACATACCCACAACACAAAAAAAACACACACACAACACACACACACAACACACACACACACCTAGGGCGGCCTGCCAGAGTGTTCATGGGTCTGCAGCTCATTCAGGAAGTGGGTGAGTTACACACGGACAACCCAAGGAATGACTGAGAGGCGTCTGTTTTCGAAATGCTCTACTCACACCCCTTCTCTTACAGAGAAGAGGGCACTTCAGGAAAAGGTGCATATGGATATCTTAGCCCAAATGACCAATTTCTTTTTTTTTTTTAATGTTTTTATTGATTCAGAGAGGAAGAGAGAGGAAGAGAGAAAGAAACGTTGATGATGAAAGAGAATCATTGATCGGCTGCTTCCTGCATGCCCCCTACTAGGATTGAGCCCACAACCCAGACAGGTGCCCGGACAGGGATTCCAATCACGACCCCCTGGTTCATAGGTCAACACTACACCCCCGAGCCACGAAGCTGGGCTGTGACCAAGTCCTTCACTGGAGATTTGCAACGTGTTTATACTTAGAACTGGAGGCCTAGTGCACCAATTTGTGCACGGGTGGGGTCCAGCCAGCCCCCCTGACCGGGGCCGATTAGGCTGGGCTGGCCAGGGAAAGGGACACGGGCGGTTGGTGGACTGGCCCCGTACCATGGTCGAACTCCCGGTCAAACTCCTGGTCGAGGGGACAACTTGCATATCAGCCTTTTATTATACAGGATATTATATAGGATGCCTAATCGGCACGACCCCATGGAATTATTCCTATACGTTAGTTTTCCGAATATTGAATACACACATTTTTACCAAGCACACATCTCCTCGTCTATTTCTTGTTCTTCCTCCTGTGACTGATTCTCAGAGCAAGCAGGGACCTTGGCCTGTGGCTGCCGCCTCTGCCGGTTCGTTCGATGGAGCAGAGACTCCGGGGGGAGCAGAGACGGGGGGAACCCTCGATTCTAAGTTTCCTGGGATTTGTGGGTCATAGGAAGTGGAGTAAAACGTTTTATAGATTTACTTCTGAACTATATCGGAGTGACTTTTTCTCGCTGTGCTTCTTACCTGTTGGATAAATTATGTATAGGAATTCGTGAATGTGGATTCACCTTTATGAAGTGCTGATCGATAACACTTCTTCCAAATATTAAAATGGTGAGCCTGCCCTCTGTCTCTGGTATAAAACCTGCCCCGTGTTTCAGCTTTCCGATTCCTTTCCCTGGTTTCTTCTACATCGTCTTCTTCTTCTTCTTCTTCTGGTCCATCCGTTATTGAACATACACTCTCCCTTCCGCCATGGTCCCGTCTCCATGACAACCGGAGGCGGTTGCTGATGCTGGGTTCATCCGGGCCCTGGGATGCCAGTGGGGACGGAGCACAGGACCAGCCCCTCTCCGGGTGGGCTGGGACGTTCCAGTGGGAGGGCCGTGCCACTGAAAGAAGATGGCATCTCGCTCAGAGTTGGACCACATTCTCTGTTTTTCACGTCCTGGAGGAAACCAAAGGGTTATTTTAGCTGAAACCGGTGTGGCTCAGTGGATAGAGCGTCGGCCTGTGGACTGAAAGGTCCCAGATTCAATTCCGGTCAAGGGCACGTACCTTGTTACGGGCACATCCCCAGTAGGGGGTGTGCAGGAGGCAGCTGATCAATGTTTCTCTCTCATCGATGTTTCTCTCTCATCGATGTTTCTAACTCTCTATCCCTCTCCCTTCCTCTCTGTGAAAAATCAAAATATATCTTTAAAAAAAGGTTATTTTAAACTTACATGATGTCCGTATAAAATATTCTAGGGATATTATAGCGATCGAGGATGGAGAAGTCGATGCTTTATAGCAGCCATCTGAGCCGTTTTCTTTGCCATCTCCCTCAAAAAAAAAAAAAAGCCTCCCATATCTGATTGGAATAGAAGGGACCTACCTGCCCTACCCTCCATCCCCCCCACCCTCCCCCCATTCAGAATCCCAGCCCACTTGTTCTGGAAAAGCATGGCAGCCTCCCCAGGAAACACGGGCTTTTTAGGAGCTTGAAGCCAAGTCCGAATTTAGGACCATCGCTCAGCTGAGACAGGCGGCTGTCGCCCGGAGCGAGACTGGGACCTCCCTAAGTGCCAGCCACGCCCCGCCCGCTGGGGAGTGGGCACCTTGCGGTCAGGCGGATGGGCAGGTAGAGGTGGCATTCTTCGGTTCCTCGCCCAACGACGGGGATGTCCTGCTCTGGGGATGGCAGATGCGTGGCCTCCGGTCAGCACTCCGCCCCGGGTGCTCCTGGCACAGAGAGTGGGCACCATTTTCCTGCCGAGGCCATTGGGGTGTTTATAACATCCTTCTCTTCACCCAGTTACTCAGTATAAATGCTTGCTGCCGTGAAAAAGCTCCTACAGCTGAGGCCAGTGTGGCTCAGTGGATAGAGCGTCGGCCTGCGGACTTAAAGATCCCGGGTTCGATTCTGGTTAAGAGCATGTACCTTGCTTGCGGGCACATCCCCAGGAGGGGGTGTGCAGGAGGCGGCTGATGGATGTCTCTCGCTCATCGGTGTTTCTGACTCTCTATCCCTCTCCCTTCCTCTCTGTAAAAAATCAATAAAATGTATTTTTTTAAAAAAGCAACAACAAAAAAGAAAAAGCTCCTGCATGTATGGAATCCCGAGTCCCGCCTGTGGGTGCCCTGGCGGGGCCAGACTGAAGGGTTTCCAGGGTCTCAGGGCCCCCCCACCCCCCGTGGCAGGTTCCAGCAACGGGCCCGACGCCTGTCCTGGGAGCCAGGGAGCCTCCTTAGCAGCAGCAGCTACGACCGCACTGCGTCTCCCCGCCCAGCCGCAGCCCCTCTGAGGCACCCAGCGCCGCTCCCCGGTCCCCCTCGGCCCCGGACTCTCAGCCCGGTCACCGATGGTGTGTCCCGAGCCGCCTGCCGTGTGCTTTCCGGAGTGAACAGCAGAGAGGGTGAGCTTTTGCTGCTCCGACTTTGCAGCCGCAGTACCTTCCCCACAGGAGCCGGGGCCGGGGGAGGGAGGAGAGGGTACCCAGGCCGGCCCGGGCGGATCTCACCGGCCAGGGCACTCAGCACTCGGCACAGCCCACCTCTTCCATGATGCCACGTGGCTGTGTGTGCACATGCGTGGCTGTGTGTGCATGTGTGTGCACACATGTGTACGGGTATGTGTGCACGTGTGTGGGTGGGCGTACACGTGTGCGGGTGTGTGCATGGCTATGGGCGCATATGTGTGGATGTGTGCGCGTGTGCTGGTGTGTGCACGTTTGGGTGGGTGTACACGTGTGCAGTTGTGTGTGGGTATGTGCGCACATGTGTGGCTGTACGTGCATGTGTATGCGTGCATGGGTGTGGGTGTGTGGGTGCATGTGTGGCTGTGTGCACGCATGGGGGTGGGTGTGCGGGGTGGGTGCACGTGTGTGGCTGTGTGTGGGCACATGCATGGCTGTGTGTGGGCACATGTGTGGCTGTGTGCATGTGTGGTGATGTGCGCACATGTGTGCGGGTGGGTGCACACGTGTGCGGGTGTGTGCATGGCTGTGCGCGCATGTGTGTGGCTGTGTGCACATGTGTGTGGGTGAGTGTGCTCACGTGTGTGGCTACGTGTGCACGTGTGCAGGTGTGTGCGCACATGGGTGGCTGGTACCATCCAGGACGTCAGCGTGGTGGTCACAGACCAGGACCATTCTCTTTCAGGGAGTAAGTCTGTTCAGAAGCGCTCCCTTGGCTTGGGAAGGGGCGTTTCAGGAAGCAGCGTGGCCAGGGAGAGGAGGGCGGAGCCAGGCGGCCTACAACACAGCCCCCTCCCCCAGCCCCCAGCCCCCAATTCTCTAGTCCAGGCTCATGGGGGTCCCTGGCTGAGCCTCAGCCCTGGTGGTGGGACCAGGAGGGGTGAGGTGGAGAAGGGGGTGGGGGCAAACGCTGGGCCTGTCAGGCGGGGAGCAGACGTGCCCATTGTCAGGGGGCTGTCCGGCCAGGCGCTGCGCTGGAGGACCTGCTTTTGAAGTGTCTCCTCTGCTTAATGTCTTCACCTCCGAGTCTCCCAGTGCTTCTTTGTAAGATGGGGCACTCTCCTTCAGAAGCACGTCTTTGAGGGAGGATGAAGGACGCAGGTCCTGTCATCTGTCAAGCGTGGCTGGAACCGGGGCGTGGAGGATAAGGGGGAGCAGGCTCCGAGAGGAGGACCTCAGCATCTGATTATCACCCTGCTTCCCCGCTTTTTCCCTCTTTACTGTCTAAGTTTGCCTACGTCTCCCTTTTCCCCAACTGAACCCCCACCCCTTCCCCCGCCTTCTAATCTGTTCCGGCTGTAGCGGAGTTTATCTGGGCAGAGAGAATGAGGAATTTCATTGTTGGCTTTTTGTTTTTGGTTGGTTTTTTGAGGGTTTGCGGTGTGTTTTGTTTCGTGACATATTTAATTCCTTAGGGAATCAGAGTGGAAGCCCTTCCTCAGGGTTACAGTTACGTATGGGGGTCAGACTGGCACGCAGAGGTAGTTAAAGGTGTTTAAAGAATTCCACTCACACCCAACACCTGCTCTGTTACCAAGAGCAACTTTAAAACATTAGCCACGACAGTAGAGTTTTGTAGGGAATTTGAGTTAAAATTCTCAGCATAAACTGTTAATACGGGATTCAGAACAGGAAGTAGCAATTCCTGGAATAACTCACCCAGTCATATGTATATATGTATGTATGTATATATGTATGCAAATCGTACCTAATAATAGACAAACATGTAAATTACCACACCTCCACTGTGCCCACAGCCAATCAGAGTGAGAATGCAAATTAACCCAACAAAGATGGAGAGTAATTTGCATACGTAGGCGCCCAGCAGCCTGGGTCCTGGGAACTTTCTCAGCACCCAGGTCACTCCCGGGTGGGTCCTGAGTGACCTGGGAAGGGGTGGAGCCAGGTGATCAGAGGGAGCTGGGGATCCCCTGTCCAGCCCCCAAGGCTTTAGGCCTGGGCAGGAGTGGAGCCGGAGATCAGAGGTGATAGGTGTGAACTACAGAGGAAACACCTTTTCTGACCGCTCATTGGCTAAGCTCCCTGTTTGCCGCTGGTAATATTCTTAGTAACTAGGGTATAAGAATCCAAAAAGGTGATCTAGGGCTTTTCCACCGCACTCCTGGAGAGAAAAACAAAGGTCCGCCGCTGGAGGGCTAAGAAATGCCATATCCTGCCCTAGCCGGTTTGGCTCAGTGGACAGAGCCTCGGCCTACTGACTGCAGGGTCCGGGTTCGATTCTGATCAAGGGCATGTACCTAGGTTACAGACTCCTCCTTGGCTGGGGTCCAGGTCAGGGCTCATGCAGGAGGCAACCAAAGTGTCCCTCTCACTAGATGTTTCTCTCTGTCTCTCCCTCTCTCTTCCACAATCTCTAAAAATCAATGGAAACATATCCTCAGGTGAGGATAAAAAAATAAAGAAAGAAATGTCATATGCTATGGAAGGCACATCTTGAAAATGCCTAAAGAAAGTTGTCATTTTTCATGGTGAAGGGACCGGAGTCTGTGTTGGTGAAAACACCGTGGTGGCTACAGTGACTGGCAGTGGCAGCAGCAGCGGGTGATGGGGCTGGTGCCTTCCCCTGGTCAGCCCGGTCGCCTCAGTGCATGAATCTCATGCACCAGGGCCCCTAGTGAGCCTACAGTCTAATGGCCGGACTAAGAGTTCCAGTGGACTTTGATTCACAAACACTGGAAAAGCAGCTGTGTCCACCGGCCTGTCTGTCCAGGGCCAGCGCGCAGAATAACGTCCCAGGTGGCCGCCAAACCGCTTCTCGCCGGTGGCGGACACTAAAACTGGGGTCCCAGCTCCTGGAGTCATGCCTGCTCCCCATCCTCCGTCCTGCTCCAGGCAAGGCCGTGCCTCTCCTCTCAGGTGGTAGCGTCTTCTGCAGCTGTCAGTCCGGCCAGCATCTGGAGGACTGGGTCTCAGTCTGGCTCTGCGAGACCTGATTCTGCTCCCGTTGTGAGGCTCCGGGGCTGGCCTGCAGCGTTTCCTTCCGTCCCCGGGTGTCCCTGGCCGGAGGCAGGCCGCTGGGTGCCTGGAGGACCTTCTGCTCCTCAGGTCACAAAAGGAGACACCTGCCCTCCCAGGACCGGAATGCTGTGAGGATCACATGGAAGGTGTCTCCTTTTGTGACCCAGAGCCTAAGACCGGGATGAGCCGGCGTAGTCACTGAACGAGGGCTTGTTGAATGCACGCGTGTCCAGAGGTGCTGGAATGGGGAAGACAGATGTTCATCCAACTCCTGTTGGTGTGAGTGGTGCTTCGGGGAGCGAGCCAGGTGGGAATTGGTTTACGTAGATGCTGTTGAAAAAAAAAATCATCATTCAGACAAAGATTACCCCTTTAAAATATATATATATATTATTTAGTTAAAGGTCTTTAAAGAATTCTACTCAAACCCAACACCTGTTATGTTACCAAGAGCAACTTTAAAACATGATCCACAGTGACCGTGGAGTTTTTTAGGAAATTTTAAGTTAAAATTGATTTTTTACAGAGAGGAAGGGACAAGGATAGAGTCAGAAACATTGGTGAGAGAGAAACACCAATTAGCCACCTCCTGCACGCCCCTTACTGGGGATGCGCCCACAACCAAGGCACGTGCCCTTGACCAGGAATCGAACCTGGGACCTTTCAGTCCACAGGCCGACGCTCTGTCCACTGAGCCACACCGGTTTCGGCAGCTGTGAGTGTTCTCCTGGCTGCTGTTCGGGGTCAGGCTCCGGAAAGAGTGGCTGTTTCTCCTCACGAACACTGTCTGAGTCTTCTATCTGACGGCTGCTCGGCTGCTCGTGGGCACGGAGGGAGGTGTCTCCCTGGGAGGACGGAGAGTGAGCGGGGAGGGGAGACCCTGGGTTTGGGGGTGGGGGTGGGGAGCTGCTCATTTTGCTCCCATGCGTGGGGAGAGCAGAGAAACACTGACACGTGACTGAGGTTCTCCGGGGATGGACCCGCTTCTAAAAATCTCCTTTTGACCTCTCTCTGGTCTGATTGTTTCTGTTTTGTTTTCATTGCTCGGTTTCAACGCCAGACTCATTTGTACTGTTCTTCCCACGTATGAAAAACACATTTGTCCACTTTCAGTAAGGACTCCGGCTTTTGCCAACAGGCAATTACTGTCCTAATGACATCTGACCATTGACTTGCACAATGTTCACAGTGTAGCGGGTTGGATAATTAGTTGAACTGCAGCCTCCTTGTAATTCCTATTTTTGAAGGATTGCCGTCTTCTGCCCGTTCTCCTAACGACAGAGACCAGTTCTTTCTCCTCTCACCGTGGGCTTCTCCACTTGCAAACAAAAGTGTTCCCTCCACACCTACCATTAGTGGCATGTCTTCCTCTAAGAACGAACTCAGCCCTTTCACAGGTCAACCAGTTGGAATGGCGAGGGATTCTTTCCATGAGATGGCTGTCATCAGATGGCCCAGCCAGTCCGAAGTGTCACATGCCAGAGACAGGATAATATCCAAAGATACCATGCCGTTAACATGTGATGAGAACATGGGAGATCCCGAGGACTCTGGAAAGGGCGTCATTGATTCTCTAGCAGAAGTGATACCTACTCACATTCTAAAAGCGACACTCCAGCAGCAGGGCAAGATTGTCTGCAAACACCAACCAGGATACGAACCAGAAACTGGGCCCCCAATAATGACTCAGAGAGTGGAAGCCAAGTGCATGCGTGTATCTGTATTACTCGTGCTACCCACTCCGGTTTTACTGGAGCTGCTCTGAAACGTGCAGGGTAAAAATTACGTGCAGTAAAATATAGAATTCAGAAGCCTCCCTCATTAGAGGGGTAATTAAGAGGGCCGACTTATTTCTGGATCTCACAGTTAAACACTCAAAATTGCTGATTAATTTTCATCTTTTTTTACTCTTTCCAATAAGTGAGGTTAAAAACATTACTGACTTGCTAATTCGTGAGATATAAGACTTGTGATATACATGGGTAGAGGAGGGATGGATGGATGGATGCATGGATGGATGGATAGATGGATAGATGATTTATGGTAGATAGATGATTTATGATAGATAGATAGATACATAGATAGATAGATAGATGATTTATGGTAGGTAGGTAGGTAGATGGATAGATGATTTATGGTAGGTAGATAGGTAGGTAGGTAGGTAGGTAGGTAGATGATTTATGATAGATAGATAGATAGATAGATAGGTAGATAGATGATTTATGGTAGATAGATGGATAGATATTTTATTGTAGATAGATAGATAGATAGATAGATAGATAGATAGATTGATAGATGATTTATGGTAGATGATAGATGATTTATGGTAGATAGATGGATAGATGTTTTATTGTAGATAGATAGGTAGGTAGATTGATAGATGATTTATGGTAGATGATAGATAGATAGATAGATAGATAGATAGATGATTTATGGTAGGTAGGTAGGTAGATGGATAGATGATTTATGGTAGGTAGATAGGTAGGTAGGTAGGTAGGTAGGTAGATGATTTATGATAGATAGATAGATAGATAGATAGGTAGATAGATGATTTATGGTAGATAGATGGATAGATATTTTATTGTAGATAGATAGATAGATTGATAGATGATTTATGGTAGATGATAGATGATTTATGGTAGATAGATGGATAGATGTTTTATTGTAGATAGATAGATAGGTAGATAGATGATTTATGGTAGATGATAGATAGATGATAGATAGATAGATAGATAGATAGATGATAGATAGATAGATAGATAGATAGATAGATAGATAGATAGATGATTTATGGTTGCCTCAGGTAAGCACACCAGCAGCCAGGCAGTGTGTGTGTGATTTTATTTAAAGTCACAGCCCTGAGGAGCAGGTATCATTAACCCGGTGTTAGAGATGAAGAATCTGCGGCGTGGGAAGGTTAAATAACTTGCCCAAAGTCATGAGCTTGTTAAGTGGCAATGAAAAGGCAGGTCTCTCTAAAATCCAAGGGCCGGGAAACGGAGCCACGTCACCCGCAGGCCTCCGTGCGAGACGGAGAAGGCTGACTGGTCTTTGTGCGGCTTTGATTCTCTTTCCGCGTCTCTCCTTTGCCTTTTAAGCTTCCTTCTTCTTCTCTGGTGACTTGCGTGCCTCCTCTCCTTCACCCTTTCTGAAAGCGAAGCCGTGAGCAGCTTCAGAGGATAAGGAGGGAAGAGAATGGGAAGGCGGATCTACTGTGGTCCCTGTTTGTTAAGCCTCGCGCGCACAAGGCCATGATACCCCCATCTTCCAAAGAAAGCGGCGGACACGGTTACTGGCTTAGCTCGCGTGCGTGGCCTGGCCGCGCGTGTCTGTGAGTGTGAAGTAAGGGCACCGTGGACACAAGCGACCATCCTGATAGAATTGGTCATTGGCTAAGTGAAGCAAGTGCTGCCAGATTCTTCTACGGTGTTCAGCGCAGTTCTTTTCTGATGTCAGGTATAGATTTACTGTGTGGTAACCACTGCCAACCTATCACAAGGTGTTTTTTCTAATGCTATTTAAGTCTTATTTAAAATATCATGCTTATGTGGTAGACATTATGTTGCCCTAATTCAGGGATAAAAGTTTAGTTGTCTGATAGTACCAGTGGATGCTTTAAATTGTTTTTAAAATATATTTTACTGATTTTTTTCACAGAGAGGAAGGGAAAGGAATAGAGAATTTAGAAACATCAATGAGAGAGAAACATCAATCAGCTGCCTTCTGCACCGCCCCCCCGCCCCCCCCCCCCCCCCCCCCCCCCCCCCCCCCCCCCCCCCCCGCTCCAGGGATGTGCCCGCAAGCAATGTACATGCCCCAGACTGGAATCGAACCCGGGACCCTTCAGTCCGCAAGCCGACGCTCTATCCACTGAGCCAAACTGGTCTCGGCGAACATTTTCTTTTCTGAAGAGTCACCTAAAGATTGATATTTAGCCGAAACCAGTGTGGCTCAATGGATAGAGTGTCAGCCTGCGGACTGAAGGGTCCCAGGTTCGATTCAGGGCAGGGGCATGTACATTGGTTGCGGGCACATCCCCAATAGGGGGCGTGCAGGAGGCGGCTGATCGATGTCTCTCTCATCGATGTTTCTAACTTTCTATCCCTCTCCCTTCCTCTCTGTGAAAAATCAATAAAATATAGTAAAAAAAAAAGATTGATATTTAGAGAAGGACAACTTCTTGCTCAAATGTTACTCCTTATGAGGTGTTGAAGGTCCTCCTTTGGCAAGTGCCCCTTCCCCTGCCCGTTGCCCTGGAGCTGACGTCGGTTTGAGTAAATCTGGGGGCACCTGAGACCTCAAGGCAAACATGCAGATGGGGGTGAGCCACTCCCCCTGGATGCATGTCTGCCCTCACCAGCCCCCTGTCCTTGTATGAAAAGGCAGGAGAAGGCATCACTGGTAGACACACCAAAGCGTTAACTGTCCTGAGAGCTGGTAAAACTGCTCGCACATTGCGTTCCTTCCTACCAGAGTCCCTGGGAGAGAGGCCGGCAAGAGGGTGGCGAGCACAGTTGCACTAGTTCAGTCGGCGATACATGTATTCCTGCCGCCAGATCTTACATGCGTTCAGTGTGTGCTGAGCATGAGCCACTGAATATGGCTACCAGACTTTATTATTTCTGCTGGATTCGCAAGTTCTAGATCTGGGCTTTTTTTTGGGGGGGGGGGGGTATTAAAATTATAGGCCTAACCGGTTTGGCTCAGTGGATAGAGCATCGGCCTTAAGACTGGACAAGTCCCAGGTTCGATTCCGGTCAAAGGCATGTACCTTGGTTGCAGGCACATCCCTAGTAGGAGGCGGCTCATCGATGTCTCTCTCTCATCGATGTTTCTAGCTCTCTATCCCTCTCCCTTCCTCTCTGTAAAAAATCAATAATAATAATAATAATAATAATAATAATAATAATAATAAAAAGAACAGTCCTGTGATCCCATAGTCTCTGGCTGTTTCTAGCTCTCTATCCTTCTCCCTTCCTCTCTGTAAAAAATCAATAATAATAATAATAATAATAATAATAATAATAATAAAAAAGAACAGTCCTGTGATCCCATAGTCTCTGCCTCTCAGACCCGGGTCCTGACCCGTTGTTGCCGGGAAACCAGTGCGTCTGCTCTTTGCAGAGAAGCCGGTGCCTCGCGTGTTGTAAGCAGAGACCTGGCGTTGCAAAGGGTGAAATGGGCAGCGCTGCCGGCAGCCGAACGCACCACGCAGGGTGTGGGCATCCCGCCCCGGGCATGGCCGGCCTCTGCCGTGAGGCGTGGCGGTCAGCCGGTCTCCTGACCTTCAGCTGGGACCGCTGTGTCTGCAGTCCCATCCGACGGTCCTCCATGCGCGCCCCTCGCTCCGCTCTGCGTGTTCTGTTCTCTGCTCTGCCTTTCACTTCTCTGTCCTTTTTTCTTCTTGGTTTTGTCTTTTGAAAAGCAATCTCGGGGAGGAGTGTGGTAGGTCTTACACGGACGTGTGTCTTTAAAGCAGTCTCTATATGCACATACAGATATGATTTATGCAAATGAGAGCGTGAACAGGGTTGGATTATTTAAGTTAAAGTCGTCAAAAGTGGTGGAAGGCAAAGTTCCCAAAATTTCCGCCAGGACTCCTGTGGCCCGTTGCCATGGAGACGGGTTGCTTGCTCAGCTCCCACTACTTTTGTTTGACTCCAATAACGGAGTAACCAGGCACCCGAAGGCCCTTTGTTCTCTTTAGAACTCAAATTCCGTTCCCCTGAGCCGGGGCACCTGCCTTTCTGGGGTTCCTCGCCACCAGCGGAGCCTGAGCCGGAAGTGAGGAGGCCTGTGTACCCCAGGCTGTACCCCGAGATAAGCAGGCGTCCCGTTGATTCCTCGAACGCCCACACTGTGCCATGATCTATTTGTAAAGCGTTTTCTCTCTACTGGTCACTTGAAGCTTTATTTCATCCGTGTGCAGCCGGCCGATCCGCGCGATGACTCCTATCTCAAATGTCGCTCTTATTTCAAAGCAGAAGTCGCTCGCTCGACGGCTCGTATCTCAAAAATCTCGTATGTTCAACTTGAGAAATGGAGAATTGGGAATTCTTCTACCCGCTATCAGGAGGAATCACCCCATGTCCTCTCACTGCGCCATGTAACCACACACACACATGCACACACACACACACACACACACACACACACACACACCCCTTAATCCAGGCATGATCCCCGGTAGGGGCATGCAGGAGGCAATTGATAGATAATTCTCTGTCATTACTATCTCTCTCCCTCTTCCTTCCTCTCTGAAATCAATAAAAAATATTTTTTTTAAAAAAGAAGTGGAGCCGAAACCAGTTTGGCTCGGTGAATAGAGCGTCAGCCTGTGGCCTGAAGGGTCGCAGGTTCGATTCCAGTCCGGGGCATGTATCTTGGTTGCCGTCACATCCCCAGTGGGGGGCATACAGGAGATGGCTGGTCGATGTCTCTCTTTCATCGATGTTTCTAACTCTATCACTCTCCCTTCCTCTCTGTAAAAATTCAATAAAATACATTTTTTTTAAAAAGTGGAAGAAACAGGTAAATCATTAGAAGCAACCTAAATGCTCAACACGAGGTAATTTATGCTATTTAACAACACTATTCAGTTGTTACAAAAGAGAACTATCTGAAGTATATATAAGATATTCTGTGCATATTTGCATGTAAACAAGCATGTGTGTGTGTGTGTGTGTGTGTGTGTGTTCACGTGCACACACACACACTAACTTGGAAGGACACCGTGTTCTGTCGAGGGGCGGGTTACAAAGCGATTCGCCAAACTAAATGCGAAGATCTCTTGCTTCCCAGAATATATCTGCATGGTGTGGGCAAAGCAAGGCTATTGAAGAAACATAATCCTCTTTATTGTTTAAAATAAAATAAGCTTCAACTTTTGACCTCCCCGTTCAAGTAGTCAAATCAGGGTTCCTTATCCGTTTTCTATCCCAGCCAGGGAAGTAGGGGTAAGTGACCTTTTTAAAAGTTATCTGAGCGCCGGGATGGAGCCTGACTCCAGTTAGGGTGTTGGCAGTGAGGCTGGGAGGGGTGTTCGGAGTTAGGTGGGTCCGGGGGGTGGATTTCTCATGATGACATCAGTGCCCTTGTAAGAACAGACACCAGAGCTCGCTCTCTGCCGTTGAGGACACAGGTGGAAGGCAGCTGTCAGCCACACACAGGTCGGGGAGAGGGTGCTTGGGTAGAAGCCACGTGGCCGGCACTTTGACCTTGGACCTTGCGGCCTGCAGAACTGAGAGCGGTAAATGTACATCGGTTAAGCCGCCCAGTGATGGCGGTAAATGTACATGGGTTAAGCCGCCCAGTGATGGTCCTTTTCGTAGCAGCCCCGTACAGATGGTTGGTATCGAGAGATAAAATACCGTCATTACCCGGCCTGTGACAAGTCCCACTTTCATTTGTGTTCCTACATAAGCAGGCCGTCTCCAGAACAAGGCCATCAGGCTTGGTTAACGTGCTCGTTAGCAAAATATATGCTGCTATATTATCATCAGTCAAATAATGCTACTCTGTTAGCAAAAACACTATGTCGCGCCATTTATAAAGTGCACTAAGACTTAAGAGGTAAGAGATATTCCTGGGGAAATTACAGCCGTGATGACTACCTGCCTTTGCTTATTTTTCCTCCTGTCTAGACTTTTTTTTTTTTTACCTCCAAGATCATAAAACCAAAAACAGCCGGGGGAAGTAAGAAGTCAGTTAATTACTTTCTGATAAGTGTTATCGGCTGTGAAGACCGAAGCTGCAAATTAAATTATATGTGACTGTTAATCAGACCACCACGTCCCCTTATCACAGATAATCAAAACGTGCTGTCGTTGAACTTCTCGTAATGACTGTTCAGGAGCAGCTGTTTTAAGTCCGCTCCTGTATAAGGGTATAATGTGGTGTTGCAATTATGATGGTTATTCAACAGGAGGGTGTTTAGAAGAAAAAAGTACAAAGCCAAATATCCCAGGAAGTGACTTCAAATCACTCTGCACCTTGGAAATCCGCGTCCCTCCTCGCCCCGGTCCTTTTACCAAGGTGCCTTCACCCTTCTGTCTGAAATCACGGTGTCTGGTGTTATAAGGCCCTGCCAGCACCCAGATTTCTCCAGGAAGTGAAACCCTCAGAGAGCACGTTTCCTGCCTGCGCACGTGAATGGATTAGGCACTCAAGTACCCCACCTTACAGAAAACTCTTCTTTTTTCTTTTCTTTTTTAAAATATATTTTATTTATTTTTCACAGAGAGGAAGGGAGAGGGATAGAGAGTTAGAAACATCGATGAGAGAGAGACATGGATTAGCTGCCTCCTACACGCCCCCCATGGGGATGTGCCCGCAACCAAGGCACACGCCCTTGACCGGAATCGAACCCGGGACCTTTCAGTCCACAGACTGACACTCTATCCACTGAGCCACACCAGTCGTGGCGACACTGCTCTCCTTTACAGTCCTTCCCTATAAAGAATTCATTGGGCAAGCGGGTGGCCTGTATTGGGACAGAGAGTGGCATGTTTTAAGACTTAGAAAAGCCATACTCTTCTTTACTGTGATGAGGGTTTTTTCCCCTAAAGAATGTCTGAAAGGAGTGAAGCCGGTATTACTCCATACCACAACGCATACGGGGAGAGGGACGTGAAGTAATCAGACCTTTTCAGTAAAGAGGTGAACGTAAGAGGCATCATTAGTCTGTGCCCTGGAAACTTAGGTTGGGGGAGTCAAACTCGGAAGGAGGCTGCTTTGAGAACTTGGTTTACTCTTGTGTGTAGTGGAACGGCTTGTCTGTGGGGGTTTTGAGTATCTCAGCTCTTCTGTCCGGATGCGCTCAGAACCAGAATTGATCATCACCACCCCGGCTCACGTGGTGCCCTCAGCCCAAGAGAGGGCACTTCCTCTCTCCCGGGGAGAAGAGAGTCCCATCTGGTCTTCCTCTCTCAGCTGCAGAGCGGTTGACCTCTAGGATTCTAGCCGACAGCAGTGCCGGTTCTAAGTGACTTGAAAAACTGGGGGTGATCCGTGAGCAGGTGGTCATTGGGGTTCTGTAAGGAGGGACGGGGGTGCACATCCTGAGTCATTTGGGAGCGGGCCTTGGACTCTAGTTGGGAGTTTGTTATAAGAATGGACATAGGGATCCGGAATACAGTGATCAGATATGACAAGATTTATTGGGGTGGCAGGGGGATGGGGGTGATTCTGAACTCAGGGCAAGATTACAAAATCTGTACTGTTTTATCCAAACGGCTCACACAAATACATGGAAAGGACACTGCCCTATATTAAACGATAAATAAGAAGTTATTGTGCTTTTTGTGATCTTAGAGGTAAACATGCAGGCTACGAAGATGAATCTGTTATCAGAGAGACCTGCTCGACGTAATCCGTGTTCTTTTTAATACAGTGGTACCTCGAGATACGAGTTTAATTCGTTCCGCAACGTTGAGGCGTGTAGAACTATGAGACCTCGAGTCGCGGTAAACGGGTGGGTCGTGTGCAGCCGGCCGATCCGCGAGATGACTCGTATCTCAACTGCTGTTCGTATTTCAAAGCAAAAATCGCTCGCTTGACGGCTCGTATCTCAAAAATCCCGTATGTTAGGGCACTCGTATCTCGAGGTACCACTGTACTTAGAATGCATACTACATTTTTTCTCCTCTTTCAAAACGCAAAGGATAGGAAAACAACCCCAGTTAACTGAGAATTCTAGTTCCTGGAGCTAGATTCTCCCGGGCAGTACATTTCGGTAACACCATCCACTTTGCAGACAATAAACACTTGCACGGGAGAACAGCTGTCTAGGAAACCCCTGGTAGGAGCCTTTTAAGAATAAGACGCTCCCCGGTGTGTATCGTGAACACTCCAGGCTGCGGGGTTTCAAACACCGCGGTGACATAATTACAAATTGCTCTGCAACCCCATCGCAACCCCATCCGCAGGCCACGCCGGCCCAGGGCAATTAGGGATGGTCTGACCCATTTTCAGACAAAGACTTGCGACGACTCGGGAGTGAGTGGCAGGTGTGCGTGCCAAAGCACATTTCACCCACAGCCGAGGACGCACGGGCCTCCCGGCAGCAGGGAGGGGCCTGGCTGGGGAGACGGTGGCTTATCTCTCACATTGTCTTCGCGGCCACACGTCAGCGGCTGTCAGTCTGAGGGCGCGTCTATTAAGACGCCCGCGAAGGCACCGGCATCCTTCAGTGCGGAGTCGCTCCGAGCTGCCACGGTGGCCGTCTCGGCCCCGGTCCCCCGTGAGCGAGGAGTTAGCACCTGCAGAACCGCCGTGCCCTGGAGAAGTTCCCACAGTGAGGGGACCGCAGTGGCATCAGGTGGAGACACCCCCTGACGTGCAGATGGATGTCCCTCTTTTCAGTGGCCTCTGGCTCTCCTTGCCTCTTACCAAACTGACAGGTCAGGTACCTCTGTGTAGAGCTAAATCAAACACCAAGTGAAGCCGAAACTGGTTTGGTTTGTCTCATTGGATGGAGTGTTGGCCTCTGGACTGAAGGGTCCTGGGTGCAATTCTGGTCAAGGGCATGTATCCTGGTTGCGGGCACATCCCCAGTGGGGGGGGGGGGGGGTGTAGGAGGTGACTGATCGATGTCTCTCTCTCATCGATGTTTCTGACTCTCTCCCTTCCTCTCTGTAAAAAATCAATAAATATATTTAAAACACACACACACACACACAAGTGAAGCTCTGGCCGGTTTTGCTCAATGGCTAGAGCTGAGGACTGAAGGGTCCCAGGTCTGACTCTGGCCAAGGGTACGAACCTTGGAACCTTGGTCGTGGGCACAGTCAAAGCTCAGAATGTGTCTCTCTCACATTGTTGTTTCTCTCTCTCTCTCTGTCTCCCCTCATTCCCACTCTCTCTAAAAATATATGGAAAAATATCCTGAGTGAGAATTAACCAACCAAACATTAACATCAGAAATAAATAAATTAGAAGTTCTCAGGTTAAAGAAACTTCTTGGGCTTTAAAAGAAGTAGTTGGCCCTAGGTTTGTGAAGGAGTTTAAACTCACATCCTCAACTGCATTGTGGGTAACTCCCTGATCCAGGGTTGTGAGAAACGTTGAGGGCCTTGTTAGGGGCATGAGCACTATACAGTGGTACCTCGAGATACGAGTGCCCTAACATACGAGATTTTTGAGATACGAGCCGTCGAGCGAGCGATTTTTGCTTTGAGATACGAGCAACAGTTGAGAGAGGAGTCATCGCGAGGATCGGCCGGCTGCACACGACCCACCAGTTTACCGCGACTCGAGCGTCTCATAGTTTCCCACACCTCAAGGTTACGGAACGAATTAAACTCGTATCTCGATGTACCACTGTAGATATTAACAATCCCTGTTGAGGTCACAGGCGTGGGGTGAGAATGGGCCATGACGGGGATCATAAGGGCTTCCCGGGTTCTGCTCTGTTCTAGGGCTTTCCTGACTCTGAGCAGGTCACACAGTCATTTCATAAACAGTCATTTTCGGGTCATCTGCTATCAGTTACAAATGGGGCCAGACACTTGTTCGTTGAATTTCATTCTCCTTGGGACTCCCCAGAGGGAGTAGCAGTTAATCCACATCTTCTGCCTTCGAGGAGTGAGGCTCCTGGGTTGGATGCCCCCCCCCAGGATCCAGACCTGGCTCAGGTTTTGCGTCTCAGTATTGCTGATACTGTGGTACCTCGAGATACGAGTGCCCTAACATACGAGATTTTTGAGATACGAGCTGTCGAGCGAGCAATTTTTGCTTTGATATATGAGCAACATTTGAGAGAGGAGTCATCTCGGGGATCGGCCGGCTGCACACGACCCACCCGTTTACCGCGACTCGAGCGTCTCATAGTTTCCCACTCCTCAAGGTTACGGAACAAATTAAACTCATATCTCGAGGTACCACTGTATTTGCGTAGTAGGATGCACCTGATAGTGAGACTTGGAGGAAGAGAGCCCCTAATGTGTGCACCCTAATGACCTGAACTTATTTCTTTTTTTATTTAAATATATTTTATTGATTTTTTTACAGAGGGGAAGGGAAAGGGATAGAGAGTCAGAAACATGCATGAGAGAGAGACATCGATCAGCCGCCTCCTGCGCGCCCCCCACTGGGGACATGCCCACAACCAAGGTACATGCCCTTGACTGGAATCGAACCTAGGATCTTTCAGATTGCAGGCCGATGCTCTATCCACTGAGCCAAAGTGGTTTCGGCCTGAACTTATTTCTGGTCGTAACAACATACATTTATCAAATCAATTTAAAATATTAATTGGGGAAGGGATTTCTGTAAAGTGTTTCGGCGAGTTTTTTATTTAAGGAAGTTATTGAGGTCACTGCACTGTAGGAATTACTCCAGGATATTCCTCTGAGTAAACATCGGAGTAAGCATTTTGACATGGGAATCCAGTCTCTCAACGGTATTTTTCTCCCGTTGGTGAAAGTTGTTTTGAATCTTGGTTCACACTTTTTGTCCTGTCATATTTTAGGAGAGAATCACAAGAAAATGATAAAATTCTAACAGAAACAACTACTTATAAAAGAAACAGTGAGATAATAAAAGCCAAGAAATACTGAAAATCCAGTATATTTGTGTCTTAGCCTAGTTTCTGAATGAATGCCACACATATTTATGACTTCAGTGCAGTGCATCCATTAAAACTGAGGGTTTTCTCAAGGATTTGGGATGAGGACTAGCAAAACAGATGTAGGATCAGAATTGAAATCTTTCGTGATTTAATATTGAAAAGGAAGTGTATGTATCGTTCACTTCCAGACATACCGATGCTGTAATGTTTATTTATTAAAAAGGAAAATATTGAAATGCATATTTCACACATCACTGAAATGATTTTACTTAAGAAGAAATTCTTGCACATTCGTCAGTATTTGTTATTATGTTTCAGCTGAAAACATGTATTTTGTTGTTCAGGGATAAAAATAAATAGGTTAACTATAATAAACTATAATAAATTTTAGCTGCCAGCAGCTAAAATGAATTCTTCTTGAAGGCCTTTAGCTTAAGGTATTTTCTGTTTCATTTCAAGCATAGAAAAATATTCTAATTCAGAAAAGACATATTACTTCAGCACGCTGCTTTATCCATTTTTGTGACTCAGTATGCCTTCTCACCAGTTACACAGCGTCCCATACATTTTTATTCCAACACACGTGACAGTTCAGTTTGGTGGTCTCTCCAGTGCGTTTATTTTTCAATCTTTCAAGATGTCTGCTCATGCCAGCTTGATCCCCATAACCGGCGCCTTTCTGTTCTGATCCCAATTGCAGTTTTCCGCTGCTTTATTATTTGCCGTTTATTCATTCATTCACTCATTCTCCACTTCATTGCAGAAAGGATACTCATAGGAAGAATTTGCTTCTGGCTTGTTTTAATCCGATGTGCGTTACTTCCTGCAGTTATTTATTGCCGCCTCGACTAAACTGTATTGAGGAAACTTCTTACTTACTTAATTAATTAATTAACGAGAAAACATCTGTAATAGCAAATGGATCCTTCTGAACCACTGTAGGAGAATGATTTTCAGTGCTCAAGCACCTGATCGAGCCATTTATATGTGCTATTCCTTATGTATTTTTTTAATATTTTATTGATTTTCTACAGAGAGAAAGGGAGAGGGATAGAGAGTTAGAAACATCCATGAGAGAGAGACATCGATCAGACACCTCCTGCACACCCCTTATTGGGGATGCGCCTGCAACCATGGTGCATGCCCTTGACCTGAATCAAACCCAGGACCTTTCAGTCCGCAGACCGACGCTCTATCCACTGAGCCAAACCGGTTTCGGCTCCTGATATAGTATTTGAAACTCAAATGGAGCACGTGGTGAAACGTATTATTTGTGCCTTTCTGACCGTGGTTTCAAATGGCGCTTACAGCTAACGCTTGAATTTTACGTGACCGCCTAGGAATCCCCTGGCTGGGGGAGTTTTCGCTGCCCTTTCTGTCCTCCTCCCGCCTTACCTTCCTCCCTTGCCTTCTCTACAGGCGACCTCAGGCGGTAGCGGGGTTTCAGGACGTGCACAGCATGTGCCTCCTTTTCTAAAACACGACTTTCCCGTGTAGGCCCAAACCCTGAGTGTCTTCCTGCCGGTTCTCTCCCAGCTTCTGCTGAACTCCAAGCTCATGTGAACCGTGTACCTTGGGCGGGGGCTGAGTGAAGGCCACACCCGTATCTCTGTTATGGTTTCTTAAAGCTGCATGTGGATTTTACATAGTTTTCTCCGAAATTCCAGTTAAAACACTCCCTGCTTGGCGACCCTCTTCTCCGAGGGCCAGCTGGTGACAGCGGAGGCTTGGGGTGGGGGATGGGGCCTGCGTTGGCAGCCACTCAGACCCATTGTTGTGGAGCAAAAGCCTCAGACAAAGGACTGGGCTGGGGTCTGTTCGCTGGGAACTATGGACAAACTCCGCCCGCTGTGAACTTGAAGTTCCCAGCCTCTCACTGAAAAGGAGCCATGGGCTTTGAAAAGTCTGTTCCCTTCCAGAAAAAAATAAATAAAATAAAAGCTAATGATGTATTTAGAATGTGCTAATTTTGCAGCTTACCTCCGTCTGCTGAATGTTCCCGGTTTGCATGGGTACATTTATATGTGAGGTTTACACATCCACTGTCCTTTATTTTAAATATTCTGCGAGGCAGTGCTTGGTGTCAAGTTTCTCTATTTGCGGGAAATCAAAGTAAGTTGACAAGTTGGTTATTTGAGAACAATAAGAAATCTTTTTTTAAAAATATATTTTATTGATTTTCTACAGAGAGGAAGGGAGAGGGATAGAGAGTTAGAAATATCCATGAGAGACATCGATCAGCTGCCTCCTGCACACCCCCTACTGGGGATGTGTCCTCCACCAAGGTACCTGCCCTTGACCGGAATCGAACCTGGGACCTTTCAGTCCCCAGACCGGTGCTCTATCCACTGAGCCACACTGGTTTTGGCATAGAACAATAAGAAATCTTTTTTAGAGCACTGTATGAGAGGGATGACATGGGATTTCCACCCTAAAATTCTCATTTCTAAACACGAATAGTAATCTGTTCAAGAGCAAGGTTTCCGGTTGAAAAAAATCGACATTTCTGTGACTTCCTTTCCTTTCTCTCTATGACGTCTGCCGGCTGAGCATCCCCTGCTAGAGTCGAGGCTGTGCTCAGTCAGTCTCATTCTCAGTGTGATGACACATTGCTCTAAGCAGCTTTGAACTTTGCTTTTTAGTAAAGGTGTTGGGGTGGCCTTGGTTAATGAAAGAATACCGGCTCCAGGTGCATAATTCTGTAACACCTCCTCTGTCTATTGCACTGTGTGTTCACCTCCCTGAGTCAGATCTTCCCTGGAGCTGACCCCTTTCCCCTTCACTGTCCCCACCCTGTTCCCTCCGGCAGCCACCACACTGCTCTCTGAGCCCACGAAGTGCGTGTCTGTCTTGTTTGACCCTATTCACTGCTGGTGGGAACGTCACCTGTTTTAAGGTCACTGTGGAGAGCAGTATGAAGGTTCCTCCAAAAATCAACAAGACCCTCACCGGCGTGGTTCAGTGGATGGAGTGTCAGCCTGCGGACTCAAGGGTCTGGGTTCGATTCCCGTCAAGGGCATGTACCTTGGTGGCAGGCACATCCCCAGTAGGGGGTTTGCAGAAAGCAGCTGATTGATGTTTCTCTCTCATCAGTGTTTCTAATCCTCTATCCCTCTCCCTTCCTGTCTGTTAAAAAAAAATCAATAAAATATTTTTTAAAATTAAGAATAGAGTTAACATAGAACCCAGCAGCCCCTCTTCTGGGTTTCTACCCCCCAAAAATCTGCAAACACCCCCACTCGTGGCAGCATTTTTCACAGTGGCCAGAACCTGGGAAAGTGCCCTTCAGTAGGTTGGATAAAGCAACGGTGGTACATACAGTGGTACCTCGAGATACGAGTGCCCCAACATACGAGATTTTTAAGATACGAGCCGTCGAGCGAGCTATTTTTGCTATGAAGTACGAGCAACATTTGAGATAGGAGTCATCGTGTGGAACGGCCGGCTGCACACGACCCACCAGTTTACCTCCACTCGAGCGTCTCATAGCTTCCCACGCCTCAAGGTGACGGAACGAATTAAACTCGTATCTCGAGGTACCACCGTACACACAATGGAACACTACTCAGGCGTAGGAGAGAAGGAAGCATGGCTACGTGTGACCTTTAGGACGACATCATGCTAAGCGAAATAAGCCAGAGGGGGAAGCTGAGGATGCTATGATTCCACTCATGTGGGAGACATATAACCGAAAGCAACACATGAACAAGCACGCGTGTAACCGAGAGCACTGGCCTTGTGTTTCAGACCACGCTCAGAACACCCACAAGCTGTTTACTCCGTGGTTTTACGTTGATTCAGTCCTTTTGGGCAAACGTCTGTGTGTTCTCCCTCCTGCCACCTCGTGAGCTGTTTTTAAGAAGTCAGATTGGGCCCAAACCGGTGTGGCTCAGTGGAGAGAGCGTCGGCCTGCGGACTGAAAGGTCCCGTGTTCCATTCCAGTCGAGGGCATGTATTCTGGTTGCGGGCACATCCCCTGCAGGGGGCGGGGCATGCAGGAGGCGACTGATCGATGTCTCTCATCGATGTTTCTAACTCTCTATGCTTCTCCCTTCCTCTCTGTAAAAAATCAATAAAATATATATTTTTTAAAAAGTCAGATTGATTCCCATTAACCCCATATGTCTCTCTCCCAGGACATTCCTTTTCCCTACGCTTCTTCACCTGCTGTTCATAGGAGTGGCTTGAATGCGGGCTAAAATGAAAAGAATTCGCTTTCGAGGGCCTTTTGTGTGGCGCATTCATTCAGGGAGTGCTGTGGAGGGTTACAAATAAAGACGGACTCGGTCATTCAAAAGGCGGTACAAACGCTACAGTGCCCTGGTGCGTAAAGCAAGCTGTTCAATGGCCAATGTTAATAGAAATTGAAATCCAGCCTGCGTGGATTTGCATAACAATTAGAGCAGTGAGAGGCAAATAGGGTTAACCCGATGAGGTCTCATGACTTTTTTAAGTGATTTTAAACCACTTAAAGGTATTTCTGGAAATATTTTTGAAAAATGCTATGCACATCCCTCTCTTTCGCCCTACCCTCCCGTTTAATCTGCTGCTAACGGCGATCGATGTATTCTGCCTCTTAATTATCTCTTGAATCTGACCCGACAATTTCATCCCCATTTTCAGGGCTTTCGATCAGGTGCTCAATGCGATCCTGCAGATAGCTACAAACTCCCATCACCCACCACTCACTCCAACGCAACACCACACACACACACACCCATCCTCCCTGCTAATGCCAGAGAAATCTTCATAAGATACATCGGTGACCTCTCGGCCAGCATGGCTCAGTAGTTGAGCATTGACTTAGGAACCAGGAGGTCATGGGTTTGATTCCCGGTTAGGGCACACGTCTTGGTTGCAGGATCGATCCCCCCACAGGGGGGTGCAGGACGCAGCCAATCAATGATTCTCATCATTGATGTTTCTGTCTCTGTCTCCCTCCCTTCCTCTCTGAAATCAACTTAAAAAAAAAAAACACATCTGCGACCGTGTCTTTCATTTGCTTAAAACCATAGAACGACTCCCTGTCTCTAATACAATGACACACACAGATTGTCTAGCCAGCACACAAGGCGAGGCCCATCCAAGTCTTTCCCTTCCTGTCTTTCCACCTTCAGTTCCTGCCTCATTTGCCTGTCTCCTGCCCTGTCCCAACATCCACCTCTGCTCCTGCAGGGGTGAACTCTGCTTCCTCGTGACCCACTCACCAGCTTGCGTTGGCCTCTGTCCAGTTCCGACAGACACCCCTCAGGCCAGCGAGTGTGATCTCGTCGGCGGAGCCTTCTATGAACCTTCCAGAACTGAGCACATTTCATCTCTCGGACTATGTACCACATAATAGCTGATCTCTTTGGAGGTCGGTTAACGCGAGAGTGGCAAGGCCGTGGAGTGCGATAGCAAGAAAGCTGCAGCTGAGACCGGTTTGACTCTGTGGAGAGAGCGTCAGCCTGGGGACTGAAAGGTCTCAGGTTCGATTCCGGCCAAGGGCATGTACCTTGGTTGCGGGCACATCCCCAGTGGGGGGCGTGCAGGAGGCGGCTGATCGATGTCTCTCTCTCATCGATGTTTCTGGCTCTCTATCCCTCTTCTTTCCTCTCTGTAAAAAATCAATAAGATATATTTTTTAAAAAAAGAAAGGAAGAAAGCTACAGAGTCAGGCCTGGTGGAAGCTTCATAGGGCAGGGGAGCGTCTGTTTAAGTCGTCATGGAGTGACTAGCGCCTGGCGGGGACCTGAAATAGGAGCTCCGTGGGTAGGTGTCAGATGGAGGATCAATGAGTGAATCCACGGAAGTGGTCCTGGTGCCTTAGTTTTTGGAACTGGATGGAAATCATCCTCGGAGGCATTTCTAAAGATACAGTGGTGCCTCGAGATACGAGTTCAATTCGTTCCGTAACCTTGAGGCGTGGGAAACTATGAGACGCTCGAGTTGCGGTAAACTGGTGGGTGGTGTGCAGCCGGCCGATCAGTGTGATGACTCCTATCTCAAATGTTGCTCGTATTTCAAAGCAAAAATCGCCCGCTCGACGGCTCGTATCTCAAAAATCTCGTATGTTAGGGCACTCGTATCTCGAGGTGCCACTGTCCTGAGGGTTGGTTCTGTGGTATTGCTGTAGGGAAGGAATGGCTCACTAGAGGGAATTTCTAATCATTCCGTCGGTTACATCGGAAACTCTACTGGCTAATTTCAGACATGGCGGTGGAATCCTCAGTCATGAAGCGGACCTGCTATATGAACAGCAGAAAACATGTCGAAACCGGTGTGGCTCGGTGGATAGAGCGTCGGCCTGCGGACTGAAGGGTCCCAGGTTCGATTCCCAGTCAAGGGCATGTATTCTGGTTGCGGGCACATCCCCAGGAGGGGGCGTGCAGGACGCGGCTGATCGATGTCTCGCTCTCATCAATGTTTCTAGCTCTCTCTCTCTCTCCCTCTCTCTAAAAAATCAAAGGTTACAGAACGAATTAAACTCGTATCTCGAGGTACCACTGTAGCAGTTTTTCTATAAGAGGGATGCTCTGGTATAGCGTTCATTGGGACACCCAGAGGAGTGTGATTTCGTGGTGAATCTCCTCTCCAACGGGACGGATCGCTTCCTGCCGCAAAGGCAGGCCACGCCGGGAACTGCTGTGCCCGCGAGAAGGCCGAGGGGCAGCCCTGACCTCTGGGCTCTTTGGAGAAAATTGCAGGGAGCGAGGTTGGTTTCTGCTGCGGAGGCGTCTGTGGCTTTAAGTAGGACGTGAGGGGACTGGAGGGCCAGTGGAGGACAAATATCAAATCTTCATCAGTCTTGATGTGTGTGTGTTTTTTTTCTGTTAAAAAAGAAAGGTTCAAGTTCGCGGTAAAGCTGGGAGCTTAATTTAAGCAGAGACAGGAGCACTCTTCCCGGCTGTCATTCCTCCCCGCGTGACACTATTAATAACGGAGCGCGCTGCTATTTTGGAAGTTCGGTCCCTGCCTTTCGTCTCGTTCTGACTCCCCGAGATCTGAGGGAAAGGGGAGGGAGGCATTTAAGGAAGGTCCCCGCCACTCCGCCGTCTCCCGTGCCCCACATTATCGCAGACCGCAGCCTCCCAGCTCTATTTTTAATCTCCCTTCCCCTTTTAGCAACAACATTTGGGAAGTGTGCCCGGCCGACCGGCATGGCTCTGCGGTTGAGCACCGACCCACCTAGGAACCAGGAGGTCACAGCTCCATTCCCACCCCGGGCACATGCCCGGGTGGCGGGCTCCATCCCCAGGGCGGAGCGAGCAGGAGGCAGCTAATCCATGATTCTCTCTCGTCATGGATGTTTTTATCTCTCTCTCTCTCCCCACCCCCTCCCTTCCTCTGTGTAATCAATAAAAATATTTATTTTTTTTTAAATGAAAAGAAATGTGACCTCGTTAAGAAAAAACAGACATCTGGAGAGTGTTTCTCATAGGCACTCTTTTCCAGTGAGGATGAAACTCGGATCACAACGAGACCCTTTCCTTGTGACTGTAACTTACTTCCCTGGTGGACAGTCCCATTCGCTCGGCCCAGTGGCAGAGCTTCACATTTCTTTTTTTTTAATAAGTTTTATTGATTTTTTTTACAGAGAGGAAGGGAGAGGGATAGAGAGTTAGAAACATCGATGAGAGAGAGACATCGATCAGCCGCCTCCTGCACGCCCCCTACTGGGGATGTGCCCGCAACCAAGGTACATGCCCTTGACCGGAATTGAACCTGGGACCTTTCAGTCCCCAGGTTGACGCTCTATCCACTGAGCCAAACTGGCTTCGGCAAATCTTCACGTTTCCGACTCGCCTTGACCTCAGAACGTGCCTCGCTGCGCTGGTCTCCTGGTCTGGGTAAGCAGTAGGCAGGAATGCAGTCCCGGGACACCCAGCCTTCTGGGGACACCCAGTCTCCCAGCGACCCCTCCTGCTGGCTGCTCACCCAGGACCTGCGCTGCCCACGGTGCGTGTCACCCGCAAGCAGTGACGCGGTGGGTCCGGGGCCGCCTTTCCCACGGAGGCGCGCAGCGGGGTGTCCGTGTGCCTCGGGCCTCGGGATCTCCGGCGTTCCCCTGGTAATCAGGGTTCTGGGTCCGAAAGCTCCCGCTTTGCCTGAGGGTCACGGCATCGCGTCTGTCTCAGGAAGGTGCCTCTGCCACCAGTTTCCGTCAAATTCTGCATCTGAAGTGTGCTGCTCTGTGTCCGTGGGCACGCGAAAGGCCGTGGCTGATGTACTTTCTACTCTTATTCCTTTCTAACACTGTCTTTATAACAACCTGTAGCTGCTAACAAATTTAAAGTGCCCGTATTTCCACCTCCGTAGGTAAAAGGTAAGAAACTAATAAGGGGAGCGGGTGCTATTTTGTTTGAACTCTAATATAGGGAATCGGGCCTACATTGAGGCCCTCACCAATGAGCGAAACATCTTTACAAACAAAATTAGAGCTAACAGTGGATAGAGCGTCGGCCTGTGGATGGAAAGGTCCTGGGTTCGATTCCGGTCAAGGGCACGTACCTTGGTTGTTGGCACATCCCCAGTAAGGGGTGTGCAGGAGGCAGCTGATCGATGTCTCTCTCTCATCGATGTTTCTAACTCTCTATCCCTCTCCCTTCCTCTCTGTAAAAAATCAATAAAATATATATATATATATATATATATATATATATATATATATATATATATATATATTTTATAAAACCCTCATCCCTTTGGTTCAGGAGCCAGCTCTCTAACCACTGAGCCACCAGTCCTAAATTTAACTCTTCCTCTCGTTTCCTTCTGGACAACACGCTTGGAACAAAGTTGAGCATCAGACAGTGGTTATGCAGCCATCGTTCCTGTGTAAGTCAGTAGGGACAGTGGCGGAGTCGTGTTCTGTGACCATCTCCAGCGTTCCCGTGTCCCCGAGCTTTCTCTCCCCCACACGAGAGGCAGGAAGACGCGCTGACAGCGGCGGTTGGCATGAGGCGAAATAAAGGGGTGTCCATTGAGCACCCAGCGTCGTGAGTCTCACGGGCTTGAGGGAGTGTGAATTTTCTGTGTGGGTTCCTGTCCTGGGTGTGCACCCACCACCCCCTTTTTTGCATTGAGGGTCGGTGGTGTTAAAGTGATCTTAGGTTTTTAGCAATTTCTTTTTAGAATTTTAGTAAATCCTTTCTGTCATTATTGGGTTAACTATTTACTTATAGCCAGCAACACACACACACACACACACACACACACACACACACACACACAGAGGAGAAATGAGTACATTCCTTTCTTATTCTTAAGGAAAGAGCATTATGTTTTAAGCACAGTCTCTTGAGTGTCAGGGGTTAAAAGAACGCTGAAGACCGGCTATGGACATGTAGGGATGCTTTAAAAAATCGATGCCACCTAATGGAGAGGCTATTTTGAAAGTGAACCACACACGGCAGGAAAAACTCAAACAAGCATTGCGGGGGTCTGTGATGTTAAATTTTTAGCAGTTCTTAGGCTTTTAGCAATTTCTTTTTAGAATTTTAGTAACTGCTTTCTGTAATTATTGGGTTAACTATTTTACTTATAGCCAGCAACACACACACACACACACACACACACACACACACACACACAAATAATGAGAAATGAGTACATTCATTTTTGTTTGTTTTTTCTTAAGGAAAGAGCATTGTGTTTTAAGCACAGTCTCTTGAGTGTCAGGGGTTAAAGGAACCACTGAAGACCGGCTATGGACATGTAGGGATGCTTTAAAAAATCGATGCCACCTAATGGAGAGACTGTTTTGAAAGCGAACCACACGCAGCAGGAAAAAGTCAAACAGACATTGCGGGGGGGGGGGGGGAGCAGGGGGCTCTCCTGGCAGAATTAAGGAGAGCCGCAGTGATGTGCCCCGGGCACTGGGGTTTGAAAACCCTTTTGCCTGCGCGTTATTCCCTCGTGTGGAAGCAGTTAAGTAGATTCTAATCTTAAATGTGCAATTATCCAACCGAGATGAGCGTGCAGGGCCGAGAGTGGCGATCTTAAGGTTAACACCTTACTGCTCCCTTGTGAGAGGCGTGCAGCTGGCCGAAGCCACAGGTCGGGGAGAGCCCTACCGATCACAGGGGACCCCGAGAGACGCGGCCAGCACCCCACAGCTCCGGCGACATCCCAGAATAAGCCCTTGCTGTTGTGCTTTCTTGTTTTGATCAGTTGGTTTATCTTAAGTAGATCGATATTTTGTAAAATGCCGAGTGATAAAGTATAACAGCATCTGAGGCTTAAAATTAGCAACCAACGCTTTAAACTGTGCGTTTGCATGCACGCACACACACACTCACACACACACTCACACTTAAAACACTGCAGAGTTATGGGTTATTTCCTTAAACTGGGAAAAGGACTGGAGAAATCATAATCTATCCCGGAATTTTACAGATGAAGGGAGTTAGGGCTGGAAGCATAGGGCAGGTTAGCGACAGAGTCGGGACCTAAATGTGTTGGTTTATGTCCAAAGCAAAACACCAGCAACAACAAAATAGCATCAAATAGAAGCCTTGTCTTTTTTTTTTCCCTCTTGTATCCTTCTCACTTATTTATAGGTAAAATTTTATTAGGACTCTGGATCTTTCATCCGTGAAAATGACTTATATGTGGTACGTTTGAGTTTCACAGAGATTTAGGAATTAATGTCACGACCCTATAATCCTCTTTCTACATAAACTAGTCATTGTATTTTTAAAATAAAACGTGCTTTTGCAGCATACACTCGTCAGCAGTCCACAATGTGTACTATATTTTTTTACTAGGCAGAAACTGCACGCATGCACGCCCATGAAGGTTTTGTGAGCTCTGTGTGTTTGGCACACGTTCTGATTGTATTATAGTCGTACCACGTGATTCACTAAAATATTGGGGCGAAAGCAAGCATATTGAAGGCTGTGCAAAGGAGAAGGCAGCCAATCGGAGTAGATTTTTTATTGACAAGTAAATACCGATCATACGTTTCCCCCTCCTAGTTTTAAGAACCATCGTGATTTTCGGCAGAAAGGCATACTCCTTGTAAATCCCGAGCAGCGTCTCTGGAACCTGAAAGGGATTTGTGAAAACAAGCCTGCAATAAAAATCACACATGCTTCATAAAACTCTACTTGATAGATATCACTTGCACCATTAGGAACTAAATGACAAAGGATGTAATTTCAGTTCTGGCATGCAATATTAATCGAAAGCCTTTAAAACATCTTGCTGATGGGAAACTCCGACAACGTGACATTGAAGAATTACCGGCGAAAGACATCTATCCTAATCAGATTTTCAAAGCCAGTGCCATAAAACACAAAGTTGTTTCATTCATCTTTACGTTTTCACACGTTTCGGTGGGAGCGGCAATTCTCGAGTGTGTGCCTTTAAATGCAAAAGAACACGGAATTCGGTATTTAAAATGGATGAGTTTCAGAAGCAGGAGGGAAGCCAGTTTTAAGCAGCCGTTCTGCATACGCGGGGAATCATTTCTGTAATGATGTACATTCCTTCCCTCTTTTATTCTGCGGAAACCCCGTCCTAAGTCAACACTCCAAGAGATAGGAAGAGGCACTTGTGAAAATTAATTAGGTGTATATATTTGCCTTGCACACATTTAGACGTTTTAAAGGGCTGCTTTTAAAGGTTTTCATAGAAAGAAATTATGAGTCTATTCACTCATAAACGTGTTTGGCCAAAAAAAAAAATATCTATTAATGTTGTATTTGAATAAATGGGAAAATAAAACCTTATCCCAGAGTAGCAGTGTATAAAGATATTTAGTATATATTCTTTTTATTAAACCCTCACAATCCTTATGTATGAGAGGGACTGGGACCCCCATTTCCCAGATGAGGGCTTCCAGTGGTTCTCAACCTTCCTAATGCCGCGACCCTTTAAGACAGTTCCTCATGTGGTGGTGACCCCCAACCATAAAATTATTTCCGTTGCTACTTCCTAACTGTCATTTTGCTACTGTCGTGAATCGTAATGTAAATATCTGTGTTTTCTGATGGTCTTAGGCGACCCCTGTGATGGGGTCGATGGACCCCCAAAGGGGTCGCGACCCACAGGTTGAGAACCGCTGGCTTAGGGACTCTAGAATATAACATGGATTTGCTCCAAGGTACACAGTTACTAAAGCTCAGACAGGAGGCTTGAACCCAGGTGTTTGGGACTGAATGTTTGTTTCCCCAAAAGTTCGTATGTTGAGGCTCCCTCTTCCCCCCCCAAAAAAAACTGTATCTGGACAGAGAACCTCTAAAGACATGATTAAGGTTAAAAGAGATCCTCAGGGTACAGTCCTGACCTGATAAGAGTTAGTGTTTCTAGAAGGAGCGACACCAGAGGCTCGAACTCTCTGCTTCGAGGCCGTGGGGAGCAGGCCGCTGTCTGCAGGCCAGGACACGGACTCGGGGGGCTGACCCCGGGCTCCCAGCCTCCAGGCCTGGGGGACAATGAATTTCCGGTCACTTAGGTCACCGGTCTGTGATGTTTCATTGTGGGCCAGTTCTCCAGGTTTTCTTTCATCTTCTCCGCCCTGAACCTAGTGCTCGCTTACGTCTTTCGTGGGAAGGTTTAAGAAATGGGCCTGAGCTGAGACCGGTGTGGCTCAGTGGATAGAGCGTCGGCTTGCGGACTGAAAGGTCCCGGGTTCGATTCCGGTCGGGGGCTTGTACCTTGCTTGCGGGCACATCTCCACTGTGGGGAGTGCAGGAGGCGGCTGATCGATGTCTCTCTCTCATCGATGTTTCTGACTTTCTAGCTCTCCCTCTCTATAAAAAAATCAATAAAAAATATATTTAAAATAAAAAAAGAAAGAAATGGGCCTGACATACGGGTACATCCCTGAGTACAGGGCCAGATCGAGGAGGGAGTGCCTTAGTCACCAGCTGCTTTCTGCACCCCGGTGTGGAGGGGATGGTTTCCATGGCGATTAGCACCTGGCGGGATGTCGTGCTGCTTTAGAGGGCGCCACAAAGCCCCAGACACACACACCGCTGGTCTCCCCGGCAGTGAGAGGACCGCACGCCTCTGCATGCCTTGCCGTTCACGGAACACATTGTATACGTGATCACATGTTGCTGGCGGCTGTCTTAGCTCCTGGACTCAGGATTCTGGCCACTGAACCCGCCCGCTTTCTCCTCGATGCCCGGTCATACCCGCCATGGAGAGGTCATGTGTATGTGGAGGAGGCTTTTGGGGTGATGGGCGCCCAGAAAATTACCCCCAAATTATCAGAAAAGGGAATTATCAAGTTTGCATGGGGAAAGGCTGGGAAATAAGACCTCACGCCAAAGTAGTGATTTACGACTCTCTTTCCCTTTTAACCAAAAAGCGTTTCCCTGACCCGGAGGCTCAGTTGGTGGGAGCGTCATCCCTTACACCACAAGGCTGCCGGTTCGGTTCCTGGTCAGGACACGTGCCCAGGGTGTGGGTTTGATCCTGAGCTGGGTGAATCCAGAGGCAACCGATCAATGTTTCTCTCAGACATCGATGTTTCTCTCTCTCTCGCTCTCTCTCTACCTCTCTACCTCTACCTCAAAAATCAATAAAAACATAGCACTAGACAAAAACTAAAAAAGCATCAGTACTCGGTTTCCATGTAAAAGGTCACTCCCATTGCAAATGGCAAGAAAGCAAAAGATCTGGAAGGAATGTCCTACTCCCTGGCTAGGATATGACTTAAAACAGATTATAGTTTCCCTAGCCAGCATGGTTCAGTAGCTGAGTGTTGACCTATGAATCAAGAGATCAGGGTTCCATTCCTGGTGAGGGCGCATGCCCAGGTTGGGGCTTAATCCCCAGTGTGGGGCATGCAAAAGGCAGCTGATCCATGATTCTCTCTTATCATTTTCTTTTTAATTCTCAAATACCGTATCAAGTGATCTGCAGGGTAAAAAGCGATGGCAACGTTAACATTTGGGGGAAGGACGATCAGCTGGTGGTTGTCAGAGCAATTATTTCTCCTATAGTTGCTGAAATATTAAAAAAAAATAACATTTACAATAAGGTTCAGGTAAAGTGGGCAAAATCTCTAATTGTAACTTTAAAAACATCATTGTCATCAAGACATTTACAAAACAGGCCAGTTTTCATTTAGGCTGGAAAGTACTGGCATCCTGGCTTTTTGCATACTTGTTTCCACAAGCCGTTTTAATAGGGAAATCTGAAGCAAATTCAAACTTGATGTAAGAAGAGTCTTTCTCACTAGATGTGCCTTCAGATGATCCAGGCTACAATGAAAGGTAATGCAGAGGGGTTTCTTTTTAGTATTTTTAACATAAGAGCGTATGGGAAGGTATTTATGGCGTGGGTTACTATGGGGAACTTTCCATAATATTTACATTTTTAATCCTCACCAGAGGATATGTCCTTTTGATTTTAGAACGAGAGGAAGGGAGAGAGAAACAGAAACATCCACGTGAGAGAGAAACACGCATCAGTGGCCTCCCACATGCTCCCTGCCTGGGGATGGAGCCCGCAACCTAGGTAGGTGCACTGGCCAGGAATCAGCCCGCAACCTTTTTGGGGTGCAGTGTGCTGCTCCAGCCAGTTGAGCCACCTGGCCAGGGCTGGAGCAATGACTGACTTTTTGTAAATGTTTTATGGGTATAATTAAAGATAATGTGTGTGTTTTTTTAAATTATCTTATTTTTTAATATTTATGGCACAAGCCAATACGTTTGAAGGAAATCTTAGGTATTATGTAAACCAAAGGGAATTTCAAAGCTGGAAGTCTTTGGAGTTCACTGAATAAAGCCCCCTGTCCTCCCCCATGGCCATATTTTTACAAAATTCCCCCGTATTTTTCTTGAAGTCGGCTTGTCTGTGGTTCCCTGGGTCAGTGAAAGCCAGGGCGCCACCCTCGAACCCTTTCCTGGCGCGCTCTCCCCCTGCACACAGTCCTCTGTGACATGGCATAGGGTCTCTGAAAAGCTCGCAGATTCGGCTCGACTTCCAATATTTGACCTGCTTTTCTTACTCTGTAGAAGCCACTGCCACATGGTAATGCTTTCAGGTGCCTTTACAGCAGCGGTTCTCAACCTGCGAGCTGCGACCCCTTTGGGGGTGGAACGACCCTTTCACAGGGGTCGCCTAAGACCCTCGGAAAATGCAGATATTTACATCACGATGCATCACAGTAGCAAAATGTCATGGTTGGGGGTCACCACCACATGAGGAGCTGTGTGCAAGGGTCGCGGCCTCAGGAAAGTTGAGAACCACTGCTTTATAGTGTGTCCTTACCCATCATCAAACATGTGCTGCATTTATGTCAGGTCAGATAGCCCACTGAAGTCAGTAAAATTTAACTGCACAGAAACCAGATGTCTGTGAGGTAAAGGAGAGAGGAGAGAAGAGTGTTAGCGATTGTACATCAGCAATGCTTTATTGTCACGACTGGGATAGCTTCTTGCTTTTTTTTGCTTATTGCTCGCAGGTAGATTTTTTTTTTTAATGGGTAGGAGAATATCCTGAACTATACACCTGAGACATTTCCAAGGTATTTTTGTCCCGCTTGCATGAATGCATCCTAGGTGGCTTTTCTGGAGGGTTCTGTAAGAAGCAATCACGCAGAGCTGGGGATTTCAGTAGAGGATATGTATGTGGCATTGCTCGCGTATGCATGGCGCAGGGTGAACGGCTTAAACAAGTGAGGTGCCTGCCGCTCAGTCCCGCCCCTGGGAGAGGCGAGGGTGCTCGGCCTGGGAGCTGAACGATGCACTTTGAGCAGCAGCTGTAAAAGCCATAGTTCCTTCCAAAAAGAACCGGTGGCCAATCAAGAGAAGTTACCTTTTTTTTTTCTGGGAACATTTTTTTATTGTTGTTTTTGATTTAATAAATCTTTATTGTTCAGCTTATTACAATTGTTCCTCTTTTTTCCCCCCATAGCTCCCTTCCACCCGGTTCCCACCCCTCCCTCTGTCCTTAGCTCCCCCCGCATTGTCCTCATCCAGAGGTGTACGATTTTTGTCCAGTCTCTCCCCGCACCCCCCTCACCCCTTTCCCCCTGAGAATTATCAGTCTGCTCCCTTTCTATGCTCCTGATTCTATGATATTCACCAGATTATTCTGTTCATCAGGTTTTTTATTCACTTGATTTTTAGACTCACTTGCCGGTAGATATG
>PVJN01003081.1:0-111912 GCA_004026805.1 Lasiurus borealis | reverse complement strand
GATTTTTCTTCTCCTAAGAAAAAGCTTCTTGTAATTAGTCTTGTCTGTTATGTTAACCAAGGGGAAATTAGGTCCTCCTGGTAATTTTGTGGTCCAAAATGTGCTCAAAGCAGGTTAATTGCTACCTTCTCTTGTTCCATTTGTCAAATTTGTCCCCCCTCAACCCTCAATAATACATCCTCTAGGTACTTGATTTTTTCATCCTATCCACCCTTCTGACCTTAATGTAAGGACTTTTGGATTAGGAAAAGGGCACTATGGAGAAGTCTCTAGAAAATGGATCTGGGCACTGAAATAATGAAGAGTAAGTAAGGAAATGTTGTTACAATGATTGGGAAGGGAAGAATAACACTGGATAGTAATTTTACATGTTAAGCACCTAATCAGTCACCAGTGACTGACACTATATTTTCCGTCCGGAAGACAAAACAGGCTGGACACTTAATGTGTTAAGAATATAAAAATGGAGTTAGCATTTAAGGGTGCAGTGAAAATCTGTAATAGTTACTGAGTGGTGTGTGGATGTTGCTTAACTTTATGGGGCTAACCAAGAGCATTTTATTTCCACAGAACACTGCCATTAAACCATTAAGACCTGGGTGTTTGTGGGAGAAAGATAATACATGAAATGGAGATTTCAAAGTGTTAGACCTCTCTAATCATGGAATCCCAATTTACCCGTGGCTCCATTTGGTTTGTGAAAAGTGAAAATTCCTGTTATTTCCCTAGAAATAATATTGAGTAGGTTGGAGATGGGGCCCTGAAAGCTGTATTTTCCCAAGCTTCCTAGGTAATTCTGATGAGCTGGTTCTTAGATGGCACTATTATTAGTTGGTTATGACTGAACAGTGTTCATTTTATGATATGTTACATTATTAGATAGTTATTAGCCAACATTACTGCTCTGGGAATTTTTAAGGAACAGAGGCTGGCAGATTAGCTCAGAGTACTGACAGCATAATTTGGAGCCACTGCTACCACGGGTATTCAAATAACCAAATAATTCTTTGTGGTCAAGAAAAGTATGGTCATACTCAGGTGGGATAAATTAGAAATTATTGTGTTTTTTTCTGAAAGCTCTTCAGAATGGAATGATGACCTACTAAAGTTGAAATTAGGTTGTTGATATTCAAGCCATGGATTATTTTAAGGAGCTGGTTATTTCAATTTTGAGTAGGGAATAGTAAAGGGAAGTGGAACTATAAATATTTTTAGGGGATGATTATAAAAATGTACATCTGAGAAAAAGGACAACATTTTACAGTTAGGAAAGGCCTTACACCTCATTGCACAGGGATGTTAGAAAAATATTAGAATGAGTTCTTGCCATTTTCAAAGGAAGAGGATATTTTTTTTTTTGGAAAAAAAATCTGTATTACTTATTATTTCTGTGAAGTATCATTACACTTTACACATCTTGTAGACTATTATTTGAATTCTGGTGTGTGTTTCTTGTGACTGTGGAATAATCTCTGTTCAGGATTATTTACCTGAAGTACCTTAAAAAGCCAAATAGGAAAAGAATGCTTTTATCAGTGAACCATAGAATCTGAATTTCTTTATTTCCTACAGTAAAAATCCAGGCAAAGGAATCTTGGATTTATTTAAATTTGAAATAGACTTTTCCATAAAAATAACTCCCCAACCAACATTTCTTGTAATCTGTATGGTCATATATGATGAATTTCTCTGTGATAGAGAATTTTCATATAGATTCATTTGTTGGCAATGCCTTTGTGTTCAGAAGCACCCTTGTAAGAAGCCAATTTTTAAAAGGGGCATATAACCTCATAATAAAAATAATATTCTGCCCTAGCTGGTTTGGCTTAGTGGATAGAGTGTCAGCCTGTGGACTGAACAATCCCAGGTTCGATTCTGGTCAAGGACAAGTACCTTAGTTGCGGCACATCCCCAGTAGGAGGTGTGCAGGAGGCAGCTGAGTCAGTGTCTCTCTAATTGATGTTTCTAACACTCTATCCTTCTTCCTTCCTCTGTGTAAAAAAAAAATCAATAAAATACATTTTTAAAAATTAAAAAAAATACTGAATTTTAGGAACCTGCTTCCAATAAACCCCCAATTCCCTGCTTATCATAGCCTCATTAATCATCAGAATACTTCAGTGAGACTGGTTATTTTATTTTTTAAAGGATATGTTTTTATTGACTTTTTTTAGAGGGAGAACAAGGGAGAAGGATAGAGAAATAGAAATACCAATGAGAGAAAAACATTAATCAGCTGCCTCCTATACACTTCCTATGGAGGATTAAGCCCCCAATGGGGCATGTACCCTTATAGGGAGTCCAGTTGGTGACCTTCTGGTTCATGGGTTGATGCTCAACAACTGAGCCAAACAGGCCAGGCAACACTGGTTATTTTTAAATACACACACACACACACACACATATATATATATATAGTATTGATTTTTTACAGAGAGAAAGGGAGAGGGATAGAGAGAAATATCAATGAGAGGGAAACATTGATCAATTGCCCCCTGCACACCCCCTACTGGGAATGTGACTGCAACCAAGGTACATGTCTTTGACTGGAATCAAACCTAGAACCCTTCAGTCCCTAGACCGATGCTCTATCCACTGAGCCAAACCGGTTAGGAATGATTATTTTTTTAAATAGCATAATTGTAGCTTATAAAGATTAAGAAGGGGATTTGAATATAAAAAGATTTTAGTCTTATATTTTTAGAAAGTTGGCTTTGACTCTACTGTCTTCATCCCTAAGTTACCTTGACAGGCCCTAAGGCAGTGTAGTAGGCTGAGCTATCAGGTTCTGAGCCCTGGAACCAGTGGGTATCCTATATAATAAAAGGCTAATATGCAAATCGACCAAACAAAGAAATGACTGGTTGCTATGACACGCACTGACCACCAGGGGGCAGATACTCAACACTGGAGCTACCCCCTGGTGGGCAGTATGTTCCCACGGGGGGGAGCACTGCTCAGCCAGGAGCCGGGCTCACGGCTGGCACCGGCTCTGTGGGGAGTGGGCCTAAGCCTGCAGTCGGATATCTCCTGAGGGCTCCTGGACTGTGAGAGAGTGCAGGTTAGGCTGAGGGACCCCCATTGAATGAACAAATTTTGTGTACCAGGCTTCTAGTTACTTTGTAAGAAAAAAGGATTTTTGTAGAAGTGATGAAACTAAAGATCTTGGGGTGGGATGATTGTCCTGGATTATCCACATGGATACCAATTACAATCACAAGTGTCTTTATAAGAGGAAGGCAGAAAGAAATTTCATTCAGAAAGAAAAGGAGGCAACATGACCACAGAGATAGAGATTAAAGTGATGTGGCCACAAATCAAGGAATGCTAGCAGCCACCAGAAACTGGAAGAGAGAAGGAACAAATTCTTTCCCACCACTTCCTATGAGTGTAAGGTTGCAAAAATCAGGATTGGGCCGGAGTTAACACAGCTCAGCTTAAAATCATATCCCCCAGTTACATCCTGTAATTACAGACTCAGGGTTGAGAACAGAGCATAAACTCCTAGAATGCTGTGATCCAGGTGCAGGCTGATAATCTTGTGTAACAAGACAGCCTGTAGCAAAATTGTGACTGGAGACATGGTCCTGATGTCTCCAGAAACTAACCCAGAGATAACCATCAGTCCCATCTATTATCAAAACACCATGGTAACCAGAAATATGCGGAGTCTGTAGATTGTGAGATGTGTGCAGGAATGAGAAAATAAAACTCTGTATAACCCAAAACTCTGTATAACCCTGTTGCTTGTCACATAGTATATAAGCTCAGTTTTGTATGGACTCGGGGCTCTCAGCCTCTGCTCTGCTTTCAGAGTATGTTGTGAGCCCCAGCATGCTGGTGAATAAACCCTTTGCTGTTTGCATGAGAACGTCTCTTGGAGCCTTCCTTTGAGCCGCGAGCGTTTCGACCCTAACATGAGAATGCAGGCATATGGACACTTTTTTTTTTTTTTTCTCACTGAAACCAGTTCTGGAAAGAATACATTCTTGTTGTCTTAAAATTTCAAGTTTGTGATAATTTTCTATGGTAGCCCTAGGAAACTAATTCAAGCAGTGACTTTTCTCCAATCACTTTCCTGACTTATATTCTGGTTTGCAGCACAACAATCATCCCAGAAACTTCTCTGTCTCATCAAAGATATAGGAATCAAAATTTTTAGGAATGGGATCTAAGGATCTGTTTTTTTAACAAACTGCCCAGGTGATTCTGATATGACCCTTGTTCTATAAACACTTAACGAGGATGCTGTATTAGTTCCTTATTACTGCTTAAAAAAATTACCATGGATTTGATGGTTTAAAACAACACATATTTTTTCTCATATGGTTCTGGAGGTCAGAAGTCCAAAATAGTTTGGGTTCAAGTCAAGGATGGTTCCTTCTAGATGGCTTTAGTGAAGGAACATGTTTCCTTGACTTTTTTAGCATCTGGAGAGTATCTCCATTGACTCCTTCTTCAGAGCACATTACTCCAATCTCTACTGTTGTCATTATATTGCCTTTTCTAACTCTCACTTGTATCCCTCTTACAGAGACCATTGTAATTGCATTTGGCCCACCCAGATAATCCAAGATAATCTTCATTTTAAGATCTTTATCTTGAGTGTATTTGCAAAGTCCCTTTGCCATATAAAATAACATTCATACGTGCCTAGAATTAGGATGTGCATATATTTGGGGGATTATTATTCAGTTGACCTCATAATAATATCTCATATGGAAACCATAAATGTGAATGAGATTGAATAACAAATCGCCATGCTTAATTCATTATGTATGCACTTGCCTTTTTGTGCTTATTTTTCCAAATAAAGCCATTTGGAGTCAAAACATTTATATATGGCCACTATTGTCTGGGACTTTTTAGTGGCAGATAACAAAGTATTCAAGGCTGCTGAGTTCACAAAGGAATGATATCATTACAATGTGACCAATTAATTTAAATGCTGAGGCATAAGGGTGGTCAGATGGGATGACTCCCCTCAAATTTCCTTTATCCCCTTCCCAACTACCCACAAATAGAAATATGTTCTAAGCAAAGACACAATTTTTGTTCTGCAAATATGGGTTTAAGTCAACTCCAGTAAAATTTCTCATAAATAAAATGTGGGTTTTGCTGTACAAGTGTGATTGTACAAGTCCTCAAGTGTTCCTTTCAACCAGTTTACCCCCTCTAAGCACTCTTCAATCGAACTTGTAGTTCATATTTTGTACCTTATAGTTGCTGATAATATAGAATTCTAAGGAGTCAATAAATCACTTGAAGTGAAAATTGCACACAGAATTTTGGGTTCGCAACTACATGGTGCCCCTTTCATTAGGATTTTGGCCTCTCAAGTTCTGACTTCTTAGGCATCCCTGAAGTTTTATTTTTATTTTTCAAATCCAGTGTTACACCTACAAGTTCTAAGCCACTGTTTTCTGTTTGGATTCTATGCTTTGAAGTGGAAATAGGCAAATGCCCCAAAAGGCAAAGAAGGAGGAGAAAATAGAGCTCACTTTTGTTTATCTCTCCCCCTTTAGGAGGTTGGCCTCTTAGGTCTTGGTTGACTTGATTGCTTCCTGATGCCTTCAAGCAGCTTTACTAAACATATATTGTTTTGCTTTTGAGGTAGATTATTCTGGTACTGTTTCATCATAGCTCTTAAAAAGCAACCTTTAGTTATTAATTTTTTATAACCCACTTTTTTTTTTCAACTACTTTTATGCTGGGAACCTTTTTTTTTGGTGTTTCCAGTGAGCATTCCTCAGAAACACTATTCTAACTATATCGTCTCTTCACCATTTCCTAAACAGAAAAAGTATTTTATACTACAATGCTGCTGCCCTTTTCCCTCTGCCTAATATGGCTTTGTTCATCTTTCTTTTGCCTTTTAAAATCTTACAAACCCTACTTCTTTCATTAAAGATTCTGTAATTATTTGGGAATAAAAAAAAAAACCACAGCTCAACCCCCATAAAGAGTAAAACAGTACACAATAGTAATCAAAAGAATAAGTTTCTTCTCAAGATCATTTCAATTCATTTTCTTGGGCTCATTGATGACTTGCTTTTTTTCTCAACTAAATTGTAACTTTGTTGATGGCATAATTATCCTCCTACCTAGCACCTACATTTGGGGAATAAAACTTTGTTTTGATCAGTTTTGTGATGTAGATTATCAGAGTGGTTATAAACAGGGCTTCTCAAGCCAGACTACCTGGATTTGAATCTCACCTCTACTTCTTAATGCTTAAGATCTTGGGTAACTTACTGAAACTTATTGAAACTTACTTTGCCTTAAGTTAGTGATATTTAAAATGTCATATGTTTGCTGTGAAGATTAAATAAGCTGATAAATGTAAATTGACTAGAATAGGATCTATTATGTAATAACTTTTCAACAAATATTACTAGAATATTTGGAAAATGTGTGGTTTCTAATTGTTATCCTCCAATATTTGAACTGATAAGTTGCGCAAAAGTTTTTCGAGGTTCTAGAAGTTGTAGAATGGCCTGTAGCAATGTCCCAATTTGTCAGCAATAAAAGACATATTGCAGTTACATAAGTAGTGAGTAATGATAGTGTATTAAAAAATACAAACAGAATGTCTTTTAAATTTTGTGTTTTAGCTTCCTCATACTAGTGATAACACTTTTAGAACAAGGTATGGGATTGGAAGATTACCATGTTAATACACTATTTGTCAATGCTTTATTTTTTATCTTGAATAGCAGTATAATCTGTCAATGAAAGGATTATAAACCTCTGGTGGGGTAATGCTAATTTAACTAAAAGTCATAATATGTGTTCTCTGTATTGTTGTTGGTTATGATCACTGACATTGCTTTAAGAAATAATATTAATATAACAGTATGATCATGATTGGCTAGGGGAGCTTTCTTGAGCTTACCACTTTTGTCTAAGTTCCTGAGGGAATTCATATCCAAAAAACTGCAAGGCAAAATGGCTACTTTCAGCTTGGTCATTGGACAGCATTGTAGGATTCTCTTAGACTGGACTGGAGGGTTCTGTTTTCTATACTAATTGAGCCTAAGAGCATTGCAACAAAGCCAGCCTATAGGCATCTTTTCCTATTTTTCTTCTCTCTCAAAATTGAATTTTGGAATTTGTCATCCCAATGGAAAGAGGGACACACTAGCATCCATCATAGGAATGAAAGGCATGATGTGTGAGAACGTTGGCCACATGGCTAGAGCATTGCTGGTCTAGGCTGCGTGCCTGGGGTCAACTGAGCAGGCAGTAGCCTTAGCCAGTGAGAGAGAAATAGCATAAAGGTTTGGAAAAAAATGAGATGGTCAGGTCTTCAGAGTATTTGGCCACATGCAAAGAAGAGTTTGTAAGCTGAAGACCAAGAAATAGCTGCTTGGGTCCTCTCACTGGCTTTGTTAGCATTCTGCTGTGCTTGTGGTAGAGAAGAAGGGTAGGGGGTTGAGCTAGACCAAGTTGGGCTTGTTCTGATGGTGAATGAGACTGGGGATTTGTCTTAGTTACTTAGGATCCTGGGAGAAAAATAATCTAAAGGAAGAGCTGCCTTCATAAGTGTGGAAACCTAACCTAACAGTGTATCTGTATACTAATGCAATGGTGAAAACATTGCCCTGCAATTGGTTGGTCCAGATTAGTATTCGGGAGAAGTGTTTTGTCCTAGGTCAAGAATCTACATTGTTAAAAAGTAGAAAGGTAGTGGTTATTAAAATCAATAGATGTATAATTTACAAATGTCGTACACATAGTGGACCTTCTTACCAAAGCAATCAAAACCCAAAGTTGATTGGCTAATTAAAATAAAGTTAGAGCCGAGACCGGTTTGGCTCAGTGGATAGAGCATCGGCCTGAGGACTGAAAGGTCCCGGGTTTGATTCCGGTCAGGGGCATGTACCTTGCTTGGGGCCACATCTCCAGTGTGGGATGTGCAGGAGGCGGCTGATCGATGTCTCTCATCGATGTTTCTGACTTTCTATCTCTCTTCCTTCCTCTCTGTGAAAAATCAATAAAATAAATTAAAAAAAAGTTAGATATACCAAAAGTGATACTAAATGCCTCAAACCTTTTATTTGACCCCACCCACACATTCACACTTGTGCACACTTTTTCACTGAGCAATCTTTTGTTCTATTGTCTTTTTTTTTCTCTTTCTATCATTTGTTAATTAGAATTCAGGTTTCTTGAAGAAATCATTATTCAGAGGTACTGTTTCTAATTTTGCTTTCTTTCAAGTAGAGTGAGCTCTGAAATACATTTTTAGAGCAAGAAGAATTCAGACTATTTCTAAATTTTTATTTATTCTAAACTTTTAATATAGTTTTACTCACATATAACTCAATAGAAGGCAATTATTTTTAAAATCAATTTTTCTTTATCAGATATTTAAAAATACATAGATTTCATAGAAATAGTGTTTATATATATATTAACATACATTTAAATTGCAAATTAGACTAAAGTAGGTGTGGAAACAAGCACAGCAGATTCTTTATATACATCAGTTCTCATGGTGAGAGCATGGTGCAAGGGGATACTTGAAATTAGCTTATCTGCGAATCCAAAGGCTCTTGAAGATTTCAGTGTAAATGGGGGAATGTTGACTAACATGTAAAATGTACATGCTCTGAAAGAATAAATGAGAAAATGAATTTAATCTCTCACATTTTAGATGAGTCATTTGCAAATGGATGTTGGTCACGAAACAGTTTCCAGTTACTTGGATTCTTCCTGTGGCATTTTGTTTATACCGATTTTCTTGAGCCACTTTCTGTCCACACACACACATGCACATATATATACACGTCTATATCATTTCTTAGACTTGACAAAAAACTCTGAGATTGGGTCAATTTTGTCTCAAACCAGTTCTGATCTGCTCTTGGGAATTTCATTTTGACTTGAATTAAAATAAATGGCTTTGAGACACTGGTCATCCAGCCTCAGTTTGGGGGTTGGGGTATACAACAGAATACAGCCAGATATGAAGGACTAGTCCAGTGGTCGGCAAACTCATTAGTCAACAGAGCCAAATATCAACAGTACAACGATTGAAATTTTTTTTTGAGAGCCAATTTTTTTAAACTTTAACTTTTTCTAACACCACTTCTTCAAAATAGACTCGCCCAGGCCATGGTATTTTGTGGAAGAGCCACACTCAAGGGGCCAAAAAGCCACATGGGCTCTCGAGCCGCAGTTTGCTGACCACAGGATTAATCTCTGTAGCACCCAAATAGAAAAGACACGAGAGCAGGAGAATTTCACATTTATTGCTTAGATATGCATATAGACTTACCATCAACTTTTTGAATCTTTTCCCTACTTTTTATATTTGTGTTATTATGTAGCAGCTAGCTCTCTCTATATTTGCCTGTGAGAGAAAAGAAAAAAAAGATTGCAAATTAGACTAAAGTAAAGTAGGTGAGGGAACAAGCACAGCAGATTCTTTATAGACATACTTTTATCGTATTTTAGTTGGATTGGTTTTTACATGATTTTGAATACAATCTGAAGTTAAAAACAGAACTTAAGAAATAGCCCATGGACACATACAATAGTGTGGTGAGGGTCAGAAAAAGGGGAGGGTAGGATTGGGTAGAGGTGGGTATAGAGAGGGAAGTGGGGGACATCTGTAATATTGTCAACAATAAAAATAAAATATTAAGAAAAAATAGTACATGACACAATAGCAAGCTTTTCTCAGTGCATGCTTTCAGAATTAGAATTTCTGACTATCTCATGTATTTGCTTACTTAGCAGCAGTATAAAAGTCTAAAGCCTGTGTAGGTGACAGCTCGTAGGGAATATGAATATATAGGATTATATGGAAGTAGAAATATTAAATGCAGCTAAAACCCTGGGAAATTCTTTTTCTATTTTTAACTTAGCCCTTAGCATAATGGTACTGCGAAAGCAGTAGCAACAAATTTAGACATACTAGCTAGAAAACAGAAAATAATCAGAGTGTGCTGGATATTCTAAACTTTCCCTAAGAGAGTGCCTAAGCCATTATGATTAAAAAAAAAGGAGAGAAGGTGAAAAAAGTGAAGGGATTAAGAAGTATAAATTGGCAATAGTCACATAGTAAATATAGTCAATAATATTGTAATAACTATGTATAGTGTCAGGTGGATGCAAGACTTATTGGGAGGTCACTTTTTAGGTCATATAAATGTCTTGAAAGAGCAAGCTATGTTTTAATAACCAAAAATTTAGTGTGAAAGAGTAGCAGCATTTATATGAGAACTGAGTTACTTGAATTGCTCCTGTGAAGTATTAAGTAGTATCTACCCCAATTTTTCTATATTTAATAGTTGCAATCAGGGCATTCAGTCATCCACTGGGTAAATATATGAGCACCTTCTATCTGTGATATTATACTATCTCAAGTCATTTATCATCTGATTAAGCAGCTGAGAGACAGAGATAGATGTGGTAGGATATGAGCATGGTCTAAGCAAATATCATAAAAGGGAAGGAGTAAATTGGCATCAGATAGTCAATATTTCTTTTTGGCTTAATGCAACCTAATAGTATGGGGAGGAAGGAATAATGGTGATAAAGTAACCTTTTTTTTTTTTTTTTTATCAGTGTGCCTTGAAGTTCAAGTATTTACTTTTCCACCAGGAAGTCGAGAAAGCTACATTTATATTTCACAGCTTACAATTTGTCGGAAGAGAAATTCTCCTTGAGCACAAGTGGCCATGTTTTTACTTCTTTTCTAGAGTTCTCTCTCCTTGTAGTTGGTAGACATGTGCCTGGTCTCTTGTTGGGGTACGCGCCATCTTGCTATATGCTGTTTAGAAGTAAGAGAGACTTGCTGTGAATCAGCTTACACAATTGGAGGAAAAACAATCTGTCATGGCAGCGATAATTAGAATTCATCAAATTATATTCAGATTCTGTCCTCTAACTTCTTTATCCCAATAGTCTCTAAAGCACATTAAGAGATGATGAGAGAAGAATGGTTCCATCCAATTGACATTTAGTTACTTATAAGCCATTGAACTGCTAGATGCTGAACTATGTTATCTCCAGTAGTAGTTTGCAATGAAGACATTACCATGTGCACATACATTGTATATGTATCTCTAAATGTGCATAGAGGTTTGCACTATATATTTCAACCCGCATGAGAATTTTCCACCTTAACTCACCTTATTTCTACAGGTTTTAATCAAGAAAAAAGCACAGTAAAATAACTATAAATTGTCTCCCCATCTTACTCTGGGAATTTTGAAGTATTTAATTTTTACCAGTTGCCAGATACAAGAGTGGAAGTTGCATTTTATTTTTCCCTGGTAGATTTTTTTTTTTTTTTTTTTAGAATCAGCCCAGAAGCAATTTGTGATTTGTATTTTTTGGATGAGAAGTTCCCATGACACTGAACTAAGTGAAGTGTGAAGGTCTTGGGTGCTGCAGCCTGGTGTCTTGCTGCTGGGCTGAGCTTGGTGATAGGGCAGATGAAATTCTAGCCAGTACAACAAATCAGTTACACAGCGTTAGACCAAAAAGGGCTGCACACGCCAAGGCACACGCATGTAAAGAGTCAAGGAGAACAACGATGTGACTTAATTTTGACAATCAAGGTAATAATCCTTGAAGATGTTAGGAGAGCAGCACAAAATTGACATAATGAGAAAAGAGATGCAGGAGGGGAAGATGGCTGGATTCTTGAACAGGAAAATAAATGACAAGACGCAAAACCTTTGGAATGGCAGTCTGCTTAAAATCTTACACATAAAAAGATGTTTGTGGGAACAGTCTGCTGCCTGCAAATACATTTGTCCGTGGACCGAAAAGTGCACTGTGGGTGAAAGCATTTCCTCACCCATCAGCAATTGAGGATAGCAAAATACATGTTTAGAAAGGAAATTAAGTTCAATAGCTTTTGGTATGTTTGAATGGGAACATACATCATTTTTGCAAAGCTTCGGTGATATTCTTTAAAGTGACAGCAGGTCTGACCACATTTCCTTCAGTTTCCCAAAATGACTGAACTTGTGAACTCCTTTAGCCCTGTCTGGCATCAGACATTTCAATGATGTTGGCTCCTTTCAAAACTTCAGCTTGGATAAAATCTTATTAATTTTGTTTTTATTATAACATTTTTGATTATTTTATCCAGTTGCTCATTTTTGGTGAGAGCAGTGGAAAAAGTTACCATTTAAACAGTTGGCCTTTTGGGGTTGAGTGGTGTCATCGTTAGGTCACCTACCATTGATTACAGTGGGTAGGAAAGTGTTGGAATAAATTCTGTGAGTCATACTTGAGTTATAGGACTAAGAAGATGAATGGTTTGAAAGTTTCACTGTGAATAGCTCCAAAGAAAAATTAAAATTTTATTTATTTTTTGGTCAAAAGAGGGATTGTGTCACTTGAATGTTTATTGTAACATTAAAAGCTAATGTCAACCCCAAACACAATAGTTTCTAGGGAAGTCTGTTTCTCTATGGAGCTAGCTCTTACCTCTCTATACAAACCAAGAGTGGCATTCTATTTCTTTTATTTTCCACTTATATTCTAAGTGATAATTTAATGGATAGATGTATAGTGGATTTCAAAAATTACAAAAAACATTTCAGATCACTTTTTACTATGTGTAGATTTTTTTATTGTAAAACTTCAAAATATATATTCATATAGTCTTTGGTAATATTTAGCATTTTTTTTGATACATACTTTTATCGTATGTTATGTAATTTCACTACACAAATCATATATTAGAAAGTTGCTAAAAAAAGACATTATATGAACACCTATTGTAGACTTAAGACTTTATTTACATAGACTATCTTACTTTATATCCATAAAAACCCAAAGAGGTAGATATTATTATTTTTACTTTATAAATGGTGACATGACATAAGGTCATTTACTCAATGTTTTCATGACATTTGGAACTAGGATGTGAATAAAGTTCTCTTTTTCTTCAATGTCTATGAATAAAGATTAAAACGAATAACTCATAATTTCACCACCCAAAGGAAAACACTGACAGCATTTTCTCATATATTCTATCAGACTTTTTCTAAACTAAACTACATCTTCTACCCCACTTCCCACCCCTCACACTTAGGGTCTCTGTAAGCAACAGAAGTCTTCTCTGATAGCTCTACCAAAGAGACCTCAATGAAAGGACCATTCATGTAAGTGTGGGGAGGGCATTGGGAGCCAATAAAGGAGCTTGAGATACTTGGAAACTAACACTGGTGGCCTATCACCTCCATAGCCTCAGGGGATCTAGGAAAGTAATAACATTATTGGAGTCCGGTAAAAACTACGATCTTGAAGGAGAGGCTTCTGACCAGCAGCTGTAATCCAGAAAGGATGTAACCACTGCCACACTGCAGAGTGATTCTCTTTTTTCTCTCCTGTGGATTTAGATTTATGTTAGTGCTTCCTTTTGGCAGAACCAAACTGGAATCCAGCCTTAGAGGAGCCCAGATAATATGGACACTAAAGGTTAGTCTTCCAGGGCCACAGAGTAGGTCAAAGAAGGTAAGCTTTGGGAAACATGGAGAAGAAAAGCCATCCCAAGATCTTGTTATGCATGTTTTTCCATGTTATAAAAATTAACATGAAAAATGGCATTATAGCTGGTTGCCACATGGATATACCATAATTTTTACATTAAAATTTCACAAAATTTACACTTGGAAATTTTTTATTGTTATTAAAATGCTAGAGTAAACATTCTAGAAGAGAACATTTTTGAAAATATCTTTTTTTATTTCCTTAGCATAAAGTCCAAGAAGAGGATGGGAGGTTGAAGATCTGTACATTTTGAGATACAATATAATGCAATATAATGTGGCTATTAATCACCGGTACTCTTGAAGACTGGTTTTCCTGTGTTCAAATTCTTGTTCTGCTGAGAGAAACCAAGATGGCGGCATAGGTGAACACCTAAACTGCTGCCTTGCACAACAATTTCAAAACTACAACTAAAAGACAGAACAGACATCATCCTGAACCACAGGAAAGCAGGCTGAGTGGAAATTATACAACTAGACGGAAAAAGAGAGGCTCACAGAGACTCAGAAGAGCTATAAAAAGCTGAGGTATGGAGATGGATGTGTGGAGAGAGTGGGGTAACAGAGTGCCTGGCTGGCTTCCGCTGGCAGGAGAGAGACGGAAACTCCCAACTGCAATGAACCCCTTATCTTACTGCAGATAACCCCAGTTCTAGGCAAGGCTTATTCGGGGGGAGTCTGGACTGTGAAAAGGGAGGAGTGCATGGAAATTTAGGGGAGCCACAAAAGGGCAAAAGTCTGGGACACACTCACCAATGTGCATAGAGAGGATGGACTATTGATTGTGCCGCTGTTTTTCTCTAGTGGGTGCAAGACAGAGCCTCCCAACTGTGCCACTTCTGACTGCACTGAATCCCCAGTTTCTGGCGAGACCCTGGGGACCCTGACTCATGCAATCCAGGAATGCAAGGGAACCAGAAAGGAAGAGGTCTAGAGGCATGTGTGTGTGTACACACAGAGAGGGCTGCAGTGATTATCGAGAGACACTTGAGACCCAGGGGTCATGTAGGGCAGGGCTGACTGGAAGCCAAGGCTGTCTGCTCAGCCCTGAGACTCCACCCCAGCCAAACTCAACAGAGAGGCTTTTGCAGTTTTTCAAGTCTTGTATCATAAGGCTGACTCCAGCACAGAAGTTTTCCTGGCATGTGAAAATGTGGAGACAAAGGAACAGATCACAAACAAAAGAAATGGAGGAAAACAAACAACTGGATATAGAGTTCAAAACCACGATTATAAGGTTTTTCAAGAATATCCTAGAAAAGATGGATAAATTTAGTGAGATCCAAGAGGAGAGGAAAAGGACCAAATAGAAATTAAACATACACTGACTGAAATAAAAAATATTATACAGAGACCTAACAGCAGACTAGAGGAAGGCAAGAATCAAGTCAAAATTTTGAAATATAAAGAAGCAGAAAACACTCAACTGGAAAAGCAAAAAGGAAAAAGAATCCAAAAATGTGAAGATAGTGTAAGGAGCCTCTGGGACAACTTCAAGCGTACCAACATCAGAATTATTGGGGTGCCAGAATAAGAGAGATAGCAAGATACTGAAAACCTATTTAAAGAAATAATGACTGAAAACTTCCCCCATCTGGTGAAAGAAATAGACTTACAAGTCCAAGAAGCACACAAAACCCCAAACAAAAGGAATCCAAAGAGGACCATACAAAGACACATCATAATTAAAATATCAAGAGCAAAAGACAAAGAGAGAATATTAAAGCAGCAAGAGAAAAACAGTTCATTACCTACAAGGGAGCACCCATATGATTGTCAGCTGTTTTCTCAACAGAAACTATGCAGGCCAGTTGGGAGTGGCAAGAAATATTTTAAGTGATGAATAACAAGAATCTACAACTAAGATTACTCTATCCAGAAAAGCTATCATTCAGAATTGAAGGGCAGATAAAGAGCTTCACAGATAAGAAAAAGCTAAAGGAATTAATCAACACCAAACCAGTATTATATGAAATGCTGAAAGGCACATTTTAAGAAGAGGAAGAAGAAGAAAAAGGTAAAGATAAAAATTATGACCAACAAACACATATCTATCAACAAGTGAATCTAAAAATCAAATGAATAAAAAATCTGATGAACAGAATAAATTGGTGAATATAATAGAATCAGGGGTATAGAAAGGGAGTGGACTGACAATTCTCAGGGGGAAAAGGGTGAGGAGGGTGCATGGAGAGACTGGATAAAAATCATACACCTATGAATAAGGACAATGCGAGGGGAGGTAAGGGTAGAGGGAAGGGTGGGAGCCAGGTGGAGGAGAGCTATAAGGGGAAAAAAGAGTAACAAATGTAATAATCTGAATAATAAAGATTTATTTTAAAAAAATTCTTGTTCTGCCATTTAACAGCTGTGTGATCTTGGATAAATAAATTAATCTCTCTTAGTCTCAGTTCCTTCATCTTTAAAATGAAGCAATTAATAATCTCTATTTCTTTGGGATTTTTTTATGATTAATTAGATAATGAAAGCAAAACACGACATAATAATGCTTATATAAGTGTTAGCTATTATTATTTGTAAGGCTTTTAATATATCTTGATAAACTGTTCTCTAAAAAGTTTGTACTAGTTTACATATCCTTAAGTAGTGTTTAGGAGTCCCATTTCCCCATACCTTGATCGTTTCTCTTAATCTTTGCCAGTTAATAGACCAGAGATAGAATCTCATTACCATTTTAAATTTCACTTGAGATTTAATTTGGAGATGAACTTATTTCCTGTGATATATGCAAGGGACTTTAAACATCACATAATTCTTTAGGATCGTGAATATCAGTAGTCATTGTCGGTTGTAAACGAGTGACGGTAATACAGAGTCCTGCTTTAGAATATTGGCTGTAGTGCCTAATAGCATAGTAACTATGTAAATCAGGTACATTAATGAATATTCATACGATATTTAGCCCAGCTAAGTGAATATACCACCAAAGGGGTTTAATGAATGCAATGATTCTCCATAATAAAATGCTGGATATATAACAGATGTACAATTCCAGTGAGGGATTATCCCACTACTGTTTCCAAACAGCCATCACACAGCTCATGAAATCATCTCTGCCTCTGCCCATGTGTGTGCATCTGTGATGTATTGGCAGCACCACATTTGTCAATGAAGGAGATGGGGCTAATCCTGATTGCTTTATATCTGTAGCTGTTGGTGCTTGGTAAGGTACTTCTGGTGATAATTTTATTCATAGTTTCCTCGTTAGTGACCTCATATCTCCTTTCTTAAACTACTTATTCCAATGAGTCACTATCACCATGTAGCAGGCTAAGCAATACATCTACTCCTGAAAACAATCTGCCCCAAACTAGAAGTTGAGATTCTGGTCTAAAGTTTAATGATAATATTTCAGTTACTTTTCTTTAATATGGGGGTGTAGATATTTCCATAGCTATGACATGCAAGCATGTGGTAAGATGGTGACAGTGGAGGATAATGGTGTCTTCTACTTGCTGGCAATTTAGGAAAACTTGCTGACACACTGAAGTTATCTGATTAGATCCATGTTAATTTGCATGATTGTGTCATATGATGTCTGAGGGGAAACGAAGCCAGTGGAGTTCACATTTTCATAGAAAAGACAGATTATTTTTTAATGATCCTTTTGTGTTTTCTTTAAAAAATCTTCACTTAGCTGAAGATCAGCAAAGGGTACTCTTTTCTCCTAGAAGTATACCATTTCATCTTCAATATTTATGCTTATAAGGCTATAGTTAATTATTATATCTCAAATTAATTATTTATGTGTAGTAGGTAGGGTTAAGGATCATTTTCACCACATGGTTCTCTGGTTGTTCCAGCTTTATTAGTTGAAAAACTTTTTTCTTCTTCATTGATTGTCTGAGTGCCTATTGAAGACCAGTTGCATGTATATGTGTGGGTATATTTCTTAAATTTCTATTCTGTTCTACATATCTATTTGACCATCAAAGTGGTTTTCAAAATATGGTCCATATGCTCATGATATTATAAAAGCACGCATGGGTAAAAGATCTATTCAAAGTGTAGGGAAGACCAATGGAGCATAAAAGCTTCATTGATATGTTTTAGGACCTACATTACAACTAACCTTCAAAAAGCTGTTGTTTGTTGAGTTTTAATGTAGTTTCATATAGAATATGTTTGATAATCTAAGTCTATTAAATACTCCTCACTTTTCCAGTACTTATCAGTATGTGGTCTGGTTTTCTTCATGTATTTCAATCCATGGCATCAGCTGCCCAGTACAAAAATGTGCTAAGCAATGGAAATTCAAAGATAAACACTCTCTAACCCTGTCCTCTGTCCATAGGAATTCATCATCTAAGTGGGGAGAAGAAACATAAGCAAAGCATATCTGATGTAATATGATTTTCAGAGTCTTAGTGAGAAAAGGAATGCACATAAAGTATGTGGGTGAAAGGAAGGGGATTTCAAGCAGAGGAAGTAGCAGGTATCCTGTATCTCCATATTCTCCCTCTTTTTCTGTTATTATTAGATGAAATAGAGGAAACTTGGTAGGAAATATTTTGAGGGTTTTTTTTTGTTAATCGTCACCTGAGGATATTTTTTTCATTGATTTTTTTAGAGAGAATGGAAGGGAGGAGGAGAGACAAAGAGAAACATAGATTGGAGAGAGACACATCGATTGGATGCCTCCTGCACATGACCCAACCAGGATCTAGGGACTGAGCTTGCAACCACAGTGTGTGCCCTTGATTGGAATCAACCCCAGGACCCTTCAGTCTGCAAGCTGATGCTCTATCCACTGACCCAAACTGGCTAGGGCTATTTTGTGTTTTTATAACGTGTTAGGGCTATTGTCCTGTGCCCTAAATAAAAATTTCAGATTTATAGATAGCTAAACTCCTCCCATTACAATTATAGGTGACCCTTAATGCAGGGATTGGGGTGCTGATTCCTGATACAATAAAAAAATCCCCCCAAACTTAACTTCTAATAGTCTATTGTTGACCAAGCATATATACTGTTAATTAGCACATAGTTGATTAGCACATATTTTGTATGTGCTAATTATGTACTCTATTCTTATGGAGAAAATATATTTCTAGTATTGTATATATTTATAAAAAATAATCCATGTACAAATGGACCCATACAGTTTAAAGTATGTTGTTCAAGGGTCAACTGTAGCTTCTATTTTTCTACTCCAACTTTGCTAATTAATAATTTCTAAGATTTGTTAATAATACCTGTTTTATATCTTTATTATGTGTATAAGTAAGCTATGACATTCAGACAACTGAACAGTGATACATTTTACCCAAGGAAAAGGTACTATAACAGAGCATCAACCTCCCCCAGTCAACAGTAGTGCAATGCAGACTTGATAGATGTGTCTATCTTTAGTAGACTTGGTAACAACCACTTTTAAGAAATCCATTGCAGTGAAGTTCAGGAGCTCATTTTCCTTTCTTCTACGTACAAGCTGAGTGCTTTGGTTTTCAAATTTAATGTGACTGGTTTCTGCCTTGCCATTTTGAATCTTGATGCAGGAAGACTTAATAATCAGGAAAGGTATTGAAGAAGGATTTCGCTGCATCAGTACTTTTGCAGTTGACTTGATGAGCTCCCATCTAAAGTAGCACTTAGCTTTCTACTAAGCCACGGGGCAATTTATTAAAAAAGCTGTCATGTGGACAGGAAATTGTTGAGAGATTGAAGCTGGTAGTGGAAAGATTCAGAATCAAGAAGCTTCCATATGAATTGGTGTCTCCTGAGTGATATTTTGATTATTTGTTCTTTCTTTTTTTCTTATATCTTTTTGCCTTACAATATCATATATCCCATAATAGTACTGTGGCCTTTTACATAGACTGAGTGGGGAGAAATTGGGTTGTTTTTGCTGAAGCAAGGACAAGGTTCATTTCTCTCTTTGTTTCCATAGTTATTATTTTTTGCTTATTTTTACTATTGGCTCACTTTCATCTCTATATAAAATAATATAGCTAAATGGAGAAGAATGCCCTTTTAAAATAAATCTTAAAACATGTTGAGTTATGGAATAAAGCAAAATTGAGATGGTGACTGAGAGAACGGAGAGATTTTCTATTTGAGAAATCCAACTAGAGCTGAAATAAAAATCAGATCTGATAAAAAGAAAGAGAAAATAATTAAAAGAGAAAATGAGTCAAACAAAAACCTTATAATTAAGTAACCTGAAACATGCCCTATTGCACACTTTTAAATTATGAATAACTTTCACTATCTGATGTTTATTGCTTCATTTTTAGGTAATGCAACAAACAAAACATGCAGCAGGAAAGACTAAACAATCTGTCATTTTTTTTTTTTTTTGCTAATCCTCAACTGAGGATATTTTCCTATTGATTTTTAGGGAGAGAGGAAGAGAGACAGAAAGACAAAGATTGGTTGCCTCCTGCCTGCAACCAAGGTATGCCCATGACTGGGATTGAACTGGGACCCTTTGGTCTGCAGGCTGACACTCTATTCACTCAGCCAAACAACTAGGGCCATGACCATGTTTTTTGATACTCAAGAGATTTCAGATAGATTGGATTAGATTCAAATGTCTAATTCAAAGAGTGGACTCTTATTTTAACAACATCCTCTAAATGATGAGACTCAGTTGCTGCTTTATTACTCAAGGAAAAGACATATATAATTGAAGAAGAAGAGAAAGAAAAAAAAAAAGATTTCAGAAGAAAATAAGCCTTAGAGACAGAGAAAGCAAGATGATGGCATAGGTAAACACTGAAACTGCTGCCTTGCACAACAATTTCAAAACTACAAGACAAAATGGACATCATCCAGAACTACAGGAAGGTTGGCAGAGTGAAAATACTACAACTAGAAGGAAAGAGAAAAGCACACTGATAATCAGAGGATCTGCAGGAGGCAGAGGTACTGAGATGTGCAGAGAGGATTGATAACTGAGTGTGCAGCTGGCTTTCTCAAGCAGGAGGGAGACAAAAGCTCCCAACTGCTCTGAACTCCAGTTTCAGGTGGGACTCTGGGGACACAGACTCATTCGGGGAGAAACTGGACTATCTGGCAGCAAGCGGTTTTCTCTCAGAGGTGCTTGCAGCAATTACCACGGGACACTGAGACACAGGGACCTATTAGGGCAGGACTGACTGGAAACCAAAGCTGTCTGCTCTGCCCAGAGACTCTGCCCCATCCAAGCTGAGCACAGAGGTTTTTTACAAGTCTTATCTCATAAGGGTGTATCCAGCACAGAAGTTCTCCCAGTGTAGACACAGCTGATCTTCACAGCCAATTGGCCTGGAGGTCAATTCCTACCAGTGATACCAATAATAATCAAGGCTTAACTACAATAAGACTGTGTACACAGCCCACAAAATGGTGCACCAGGAGTGTCCACCTCAGGTAACTGGGGAGGCTGAGCCACTGGGTGATATAGGACACCTAGAACACAAAGCCACTCTATCAACCTCTTGAAGCAGCCAAAATGCAGACACAAAGAAACATATCACAAATGAAAGAAATGGAGGAAAACAAACAACTGGATATAGAGTTCAAAACCACAGTTATAAGGTTTTTCAAGAATTTTATAGAAACTGCCGATAAATTTAGGGAGAGCCTCAAGGATATGAAAAAAGACCAAGTAGATATTAAGCATACACTGACTGAAATAAAAAATATTATACAGAGACTTAATAGTAGACTAGAGGAATGCAAGAATCAAGACTAAGATTTGAAATACAAAGAAGCAAAAAACACTCAACTGAAAAAGCAAAAAGAAAAAAGAATAAAAAAATATGAAGATAGTGTAAGCAGCCTCTGGGACAACTTCAAGCGTACCAACATCAGAATTATGGGGGTGCCAGAAAAAGAGAGAGTGCAAGATACTGAAAACCTATTTGAAGAAATAATGATTGAAAACCTCCCCCACCTAGTCAAGGAAATAGACTTACAAGTCCAGGAACAAAACAAACAAAAAGAATTCAAAGAGGACCACACCGAGACACATCATAATTAAAATACCAAAAACAAAAGACAAAGAATCTTAAAAGAAGCAAGAGAAAAACAGTTATCTACAAGGGAGTACCCATACAACTGTCAGCTGATTTCTCAACAGAAACTATGCATGCAAGAAGGGAGTGGCAAGAAATATTCAATGTGATGAATAGCAAGAACCTACAATCAAGATTACTCTACCCAGCAAAGTTATCATTCAGAATTGAAGGTCAGATAAAGAGCTTCACAGATAAGAAAAAGCTAAAGCAGTTCATCACAACCAGACCAGGATTACATGAAATGCTAAAAGGTACTCTTTAAGAAGAGGAAGAAGAAGAAAAAGGTAAAGATAAAAATTATGAACAACAAATACATAGCTATCAACAAGTGAATCTAAAAATTAAGTGAATTATAAACCTGATAAACAGAATAAACTGGTGAATATAATAGAATCAGGGGATAGAAAGGAAGTGGACTGACAATTCTCAGGAGGAAAGTGGTGAAGTGGTGTGGGAAGTGACTGGACAAAAATCGTATACCTATGAATGGGGATAGTGGCGGTGGTGGTGGGGTGTAAGGGCAGAGGATGGGGTGGGAACCGGGTGGAGGGAAGCTATGGGAGAAAAAAGAGGGACAATTGTAATAATCTGAACAATAAAGATTTTTTAAATTAAAAAAAAATAAGCCTTAGATACATTTTCTTACTGAGGCATTGCTGGCAAATGGAGACAAGTGGAATGGATTAAGCAATTATGTGCTATTTCAAACACCCTAGGGGACCTGGTGAATATAGATATCTTATTTTACCTACTTAGTCTCTTTTTGAATCCAAACCATTAATTTCATTAATGAAAGTCTATTGTGTGGTGGCTATACACTTCTATATGTCTAAAGAAGTGATTCTCTTACAAGAAAGAAAATGATTTTGGTTTCATTGGAAAATTCTCTTTGGTCCCCACCCCCATTCTAGAACATAAATTCTGCCTGAGATTATAATTGATTAATCAATAAAATGCCTTGTAAAATATTTTCATCCTATATATATTTGATGTTGATTCTGATTGCCTTTCTTTAATGAGCCTAGTAGCAGTGATTGGTCATTTTAAGTTATTGATATAATGACATAGTTTTACTACATGGAGGTACTAAAATTTAAAAAGGAAAATAGCTTTTAAACTCAACTTGAATCTTCATCTCTGGTGTATATAACACAGTGTCCTGGGGGTTTGTTAAAACTACAAATGCCTGCCCAGCTGGTGTGGTTCAGTGGTTGAATCAGGAAGTCACAAGTGGATTCCCGGTCAGGACACAAGCCAGGTTGCAGACTTCATCCCCCTTGGTGGTGTGCAGGAGGCAGCTGATCAGTGATGCTCTCTCATTGATGTTTCTATCTTTCTTCTCTTTTTCTCTCTGAAATCAATAAAAATATATTAAAAAAAATACAGATGCCAAATCTCCAGGCCAGTTTTATTAAGTCAGAAACCAGGGGGATGGACTCAGCCTCTGTGTGCCCCCTGAATGCTGCAGGTGGGGCAGCAGAGGGCCCTGCAGCTGCAAATGTTTAAGGGCACTACAATGTCAGCTCAATGTATTATTAATCTCCAAAAAATGCTCCCTTCAGTCTAATTTGCTGCCATCTAGCTAAGGTGTCAGCCTTATTTCTTATCGGCCTAGTCCCTCCTTGGCCTTCTGGAGAAGTCTCTGTTTCTCATTTGTAGAGACAGGAGGTAGGACACCACCTTGTGGATGCCTTTCTGTGGGAGAACTGGAAGCGCATTCTCATTTGCATTGCTGTGAGTCTGTCTTTCATAAAACTCATCGGGCTTCTCCAGGCAGGGTGAGCGTCATTCAGAAGAACTGTGAGGATTAGAAGGTGACGGCACCGAAGGCTCCTCAGTTGCCTCTCTTGTTATCTTTCTCCAGCAATCACGTAACAAGTGATAGCTTCAAATTTTAAGACGTGATCCCAGGAGAGAATTAGCACTGGAACCTGTTGCCAGACTGGAAGTTACTTGTGCCAGCACATTTTATAGTCCTCTGGTGCTCTGGCCACTCTTGAGCATTTTAGTCTATTTTGATTTTGACTCTAATGGTTGATTCCTCACCAATAATCATAACGTTGTGTACTAATCTATCCCAGCAAGTATCTTTGCCTCTTGCGATGCTGGTGAAATATCAATCTAGGCATTTTCTGATAAAAAGTATGAGTTAAATTTGCAACTTGCCCGTTAAGCTAATGAGAGAAATAAATCACACATTAGTAACCGAAAGTGAATAGGGAATGTTATTCACTGCATTAACGAAGCACCAACGTCTTCCCTTATCCTCCATTTCACTTTCCACAATTTTAGTTACTATGGTCCACTGCAGTCTGAACATTTTAAATGGGAAATTTCAGATATTTTGAGAGGGAGACCACATTCATGTAACTATTATTATAGTACATTGTTATAATTGTGCTACCTTGTTCTTAGTTGCTGTTAATCTCTTAATCTGCTTACTTTATAAATTAAACTCTTGGAGGTATATATGTATATGAAAATACAGGGTCTGGCAAAATTAGGTTGACAGTTGATTCACAGAGTTTATTCTTGTATTATTAGTTATTAGTTACTTTCCACATGAACAACTGTCAACCTACTTTTTAAAAAAAATATATTTTATTATGATTTTTTACAGAGAGGAAGGGAGAGGGATAGAAAGTTAGAAACATAGATGAGAAAAAGACATCGATCAGCTGCTTCCTGCACGCCCTCTACTGGAGATGTGCCTGCAACCAAGGTACATGCCCTTGACCAGAATTAAACCTGGGACCTTTCAGTCCGCAGGCCGACGCTTTATCAATGGAGCCAAACCGGTTTTGGCTGTCAACTTACTTTTGCTCCATCCTCTATATAGGGTTCCATGCAACCACTGGGGGTATTGGAACATGTACCTCATGGATGAGGGCGGGAGCTTATGTACAAGCTAACTGCTATGAGGAGATCAGGGAGGAATAAAGTACTTCTGGCTAGGGATGTGTGTGGTTCTGTGTGAGAAGTGATCTCTAGGAGCTGCAAATTAAAGGACTATCTACATAGGGACCTCTGGAAATGGGCTTGTTGGAAGACAGCAAAATGGAAAAGGGTGAAGGCTTGATAGGAGGACAGTGAGTAGTTCAGACTGGGTACTGGAGAGTGTGGTAGGTTAAAGAGAACCTTTATGGTCAGGTTAGGACATTCAGACTTGCCCTCTGGTTAACGGGGCAGCAATAAAGTTTCTAATGGGAACAGCATCCTCCAGTAAGATTATTCCGTAAGCAGGAAGGAAATAGAAAGAGGGATGATTATTTGGGGGAAGATTGTCCAACTCTAGTCTTGCTTTATAATTAATCTCATATTGTATGTCTCTAAGGTGTTTAAAATTTATGGAGCAGGCAAGGAATGAACCCTCCCTAGAAAAAATTCCATTAATGACAGAATCGAACAAAGAATCATTATTAATGATAATTTAAATTTGAAGACTCTATCCAGAGCATGTTTCTGCTACTACTATATTTTCCTATGATGCATTTAATTCTTTAAAATAGTTTTATACTTAGTGTGATATTGCACCCTTACTTTAATAGCATATAGTTAAGATAAAATAGTTTCCTATATGTCAGTTGAACCTAGAACACAGAGACACAAAGAATCAGTGGCTTCTCTGGAAGCATCTCTCAGCCCTTGCTGCTCTTAGCTTTTCTCTTTTTCCACCGTCTTCCCTTTGTCTGTCCTCTTCAAGTAACTCCAGAGTGCTGGCTTACATCAGAAGCAGTCATTAGTTCATGTATAAATCCTCTTTGTATTCATTTAAGGCAGAGGTTTTTCCTTGTTTATACAACCTCAAGTTCTACATTTTATTTCAGGAAGTCAGACTCTCTAGCTGTCTTAAAATGGTAAAAGATGGTCTCAGAAGGAATGAAGGCATAGTTACCTTTGGGAATAGAAGTGTACAAGAAATTCCAATAAAAAAAAATTGGTCAGAAATTGTATGGAACATGTCTGTTCTGCTGTTATATTTCTTCATCAGTAAACTGTGGGCTTTACATGCCCTGAATAGCATTGGCAGATTGAAATGCTGATGAGATGGTATTTGAACTGATCTTTTCTTCCTTGCTGTGCCTAATGGATTACTAAATTTAAGTGCTCCGGGCACAGTTTTGCCCTCCTTTGGGGGTGTGTGTCTCTCTTATTGACGTCATTGGGAGCCCTGTGTCTCTGCAGGGCAGAATTTGGCACTTCCACGTAGAATATTTTTAAACTATAAAATTGAATTACAAAGGTATTGCATCTGCTTTTTATATAGACACTGTTTGGTTTATTAAGGAATGTTTCATAAATCTGGCCAATTCTGCAAGACCTACATATTTAGCTAAGCCAACTATTTTTAGAAATTAAAAAGGACAGTGTACTTTTAATTTAAAATCAGGGTTGTTTAGGACTGGATTTTAGAAATCAGAATGATATGTAGTTGAAAGTAAGCTTATTACTAAATCCTCTTTTTATTTTTAGCAGGTGAGTCGGGTAGTAAAATTTAGTTTTGTGAAAGCACCAATGGAAGTGGTAAATAAAATATTAAACAGATTCTGCTACCAGTGGAAATATGTTTTTACCTTTTCTTATTTTTTTTTTCTGGTAGAATTGGTGACCTTTTATGAAGTATACTCATTATAGCTGAGTTGGGATAAAGACAATTTCCTCTCTCATCTGGATTCCTTATCTGCAGCCCTAATTTTTAATTTAAACTATCTCTCAGATACTAGTTTTCTCCCACCTCTCTCCACTCCAGCCCAGGGGTGGGCAGGGGTTTGAGAGGGCAGCTTGGATGCACAGTGCTTACCAAATGAACTAGAACATTTCTACTTATTTTGTTCATGATTTGATGGCTGCCATGCTCCCTGAGGAACTGATGCTGTCTCAGAAACTTGTTTTCCTGGCAGAAGCAATGCCAATTTTGAATCTTTTGCATGATTCTGTTGTGTGCCTGGGCCATTTTGATAGAGCAGGATCCTGGAGAATGTGTCCGGACTTCCACATTCACAGGTCTACAACACTTTACACCCTCTAAGTCAGTGATTTTCAACCAGGGTGCTGCAAGACTTTTTAAAACATGCAATATCTGACTATTTAGTCAGGGGCACTGACTCCTTTCTCTTAGATTGTCAAATAAAATAATGACAACAACCAACACAATAGCCTTACAGTGTGAATGCCCTGTCTTGAACCATAAATATATATAGATCATATAATAAAGTTGCATCTTATTTGTCATGTCAATTAATAAGCTTGTGTCTGAATGGTTAATTCTTGGTACCAGAAATCCTTATATACAAGTATAGGCACCTGGTTTTTTAAAGTTACTTTGGAGCAAAAAGGGTTGGTGATTACTATTATTATTTTTTTGTAAATCAACAAAATTATACCTATTTTTAATCAGATTGGCAAAAAATACAGTATATTTTTTGGTGTGCTGCAGAATTTTAGTAGTTTATGAGATGAAAAAGGTTGAAAATTGATGCTTTAAGTCATTGGATAATATCATCACTTACAGACTAAATCTCAAACTTCTTGAAGTCATTCTAATGTTGCAAACTGCAATTCATCCTATTAAATATTACTGTTTTGAAATATTGCTTTGAAATGTAGAGAAAAGAACTCACATTTAAAATCTTTTGGTCTTTGTTAGCAGTGCAGTTTTAGCTCTGCAGATTTTCTCTCTGAAATAGAATAATGTTCATAATTTTAAGTTTTAAGAGTCTATATCTTCAGTAAAATCCAATAATTATCACCTGGGGACAGTCACCTATGAATTAGAACACAAAAACCTGGGGAAGGATTGGTGCCATTGACAAAAATACTAACGACACAGGCCAGTCCTGAGGGTGATGCATTATCTTAGGGGACAGGTAGGAATTCCCAGTGATTTTGTCCTTTCTTGTTTCAAGTCTGCTTCTCTGGAAAGCATGCCAGCGAGAGGACACTGGGGAGAGAGCCAGGCATATCTGTGATCTCAGCATGTTTGAATGTTGCCACGGTAGACATGAAAATAAACAATGACAACCTCTTGCTCCAAGTGGAAACATTCCGTCTTTCTAATTGAAAAGTTATAGAACCCAACACGACAGAGTAGGAGATAGTATAATTCAGCAAGACCAGGAGCACTTGGAATCCCTGGCTTATACATCATCTGGTTCCACCTCTTCCTTTTATAGATGAAGAAATGGTGAATGGGAGAAATTAAGTGATAATTGCACAGCTACAGAGTGACAGATTTGGACTTGAAGCCCAGTTTCCCAGTTCATAATCCCAGCGAGTTTCATCTGCATTGGTATTGATGAATTTTGGAGAGGAGTTTTGTCTCCTTTCCCCTGACTATTTCTATACATCCCACACTCAAATTTTCAGCCTGTGTCTCTGGTGATGAGGGGGTGGGAGAGTATCATCGTTTATAGTTGAATAATCTCTCCACGTGATTGGCAGGAAAAAATTGAGTGCTTTCTCTCTTTTGTTCCTCCCATTCAACTACTTTTCCCATTTCTGCTAGCAAGCAACATCCTGATATAGCATTGATGGTATCCATGGGTGGTATCCATTCACTGGATTTTTAAAACACACCAAAAAAACATTTCCCTGTATTCCAAAGCTATTTTAGGTGACTTTTAGAAAACGTTTATTCTAAATATTGCATTTTAGTAAAATATTTGAAGACATTTACCCAAAGGTTTGACTAAGAATGGACATTTCTAGAATTCTGCCAGGAGGTAGAAAGGACTTTTAGGCACAGTAATCATTTGAAATAAGTGACCTTTTTGCTCACTCATTAAGTCAAATGTTGGCCCTGGTTTTCCTAAGCTTTGATTATAAAGGAAAGAACATAGCTTCTCAAGGGAGTTACAGAGATTTAACGTGAATGTCCTGGGTGCATGAAAGCCATGGAAAACCCATGTGCTCTTAATCATTATAACAGCTGAAGGGCTTAACTCCAAATAAAAAGTGGATTTTAGAGCCCCTGAAAAATATCAACTCATAGATGCATTTTTTTCTTCCTTATTGAGTCATAACTTACATAGAGTGTATGTAGTCCACCAAAAGTAAGGGTATAACTTAGTAGCTGTTTACACATGTAGAGCTTAATCCAACCACCTCTAAGATCAAACTATAGACAATTCCCAGCACCCTAGTAGGCTTGCTCATGGAGATACTTGCTACAGTTTTTTTGTACTCTTTTCTGTCACTGCTAAGGGTTTCTTTGGTCATTAGTGTTGGTTATCTTGGTAGCCCTATGTCTCCTCTTTAGTATCACCCTCTAAATTTAAAAAATGCACATTTGTTATTAGTAATTATTAGGACAGGAGGAGATGTCACCTAATCTGCAGGTGAAACAATTAGTTCTGAAATTTTATAACCCATTGAACTTGGTTAGCAGTAAGAATTGGGCCTTATACTTCTGTTTATTGTAGGGGACTTGACCTCAACATGTTTCTAATAAGTCTCATGTTTTAGTGCTTTCGGGCTGTTACAACAAAATGGGTGGCAGAAATGTATCTCTCACAGTTTTGGAGGCCGTAAGTCTAAGATCAAGATGCTGGCATGGTAAGATGAGGGTCCTCTTCTGGGTCACAGACTTCTTGTATTGTCTACACATGGTAGAAGGGGCTTAGGCATCTCTCCAGAGCCAAGGACCCCATTCATCAGGGCTCTGCCCTTAGGACCTAAAAACCGTTCAAAGGCCCCACCTCCTAATACTGCTACATGGGGCATTAGGGTTTAACATTTGAATTTTGTGGGTGTTAGGGGTCAGATGGGGAGGTGGGAAGGGTGGGGCACAAACATTCAAGCCACAAGCATCTCTATTCACAAATTCCTTTACAGGAATTATTTAAAATATATAGCAGGTATAGGGATAATAGTAATATCTTGATTTTATATTTTACTTGCTTCCAAGGAACGAAAAGATTCTATTCTGTCTTTTGGATGCCTAGAAGGTTTAAATAGGGAGAATTGTGGACAATTAAGGAACTAATTTAAGATCATAAAGGCCAGTCTAAGCCATCTGAAAATTTGGTTCTTTAGAGAAATGAAAACATTTAAAATTTTAGAGACTGGAAGTTCATTTTCCACACATTACTTGATTCTTCTAGGCCCTCTGCCAGAAAGCTTCCCTTGACTTATTTTTCCCCTTGACTTTTAAAATCTTGACCATTTCATTTAGTAACAAGACCATTTCATTTATCACTATTTGGGGCTGACTGCATTTAAGATCCGTGCAAGAGCCTTTAACGCCTCATTACTTCTGCGCTAGATAATGATTCATCTCTTCTAGGAATTATGCCTTCTGTTTCAGTAGTTTCCTAACAATAAGGAAGGACTTAAACAAAACAAAACTTTTGTTTTCAGTTCTATTGAATATTTTTTTCCCTCTTTGAAGTATTGCAAAATAGTACCTCAAGGTGTAAATATTTGTTTGGATTTAAGACATTGTTTTATTTCCCAATCTCAATTTGTGCTCATTAGCATTTTTAAAACTTTTAAGTGAGTGAATGGGTTGTGTAAATAATGAAATGATTTGGCTTCAGACTATTTAGATTATAAAAGTGAGCCTACTTTATTAAAGCAAACAGCTTAATTACAGTATCATTTAAGGTTCTGAATTCTGGACAGGATTGATGAGGGTTGAGGATTGGTATTTCTAATAGTGAAAGTCCTAATTGTATTTTATTTTGTCTTTGTATTTGGTTATTGTGGTATAAAGGTAAAAGGTTCTATTCTTCACTCTTGACTCATTCTCAGTCTATATTTTGAAATTCCTGCATTCAATTCAGAACAAATATCAGTGACTTTTAGTATTCTAGATAGTTTCATATTCTGATATTGAGGCCTCGCTCTCTTAATTTCCAAACAAAATAATTTTTTTCTAATTCTGTGAATCCAGATACCTTACCAAGCAGCTTAACTACATTCTTTCCATCTATTACACACTTACTGCAAACAAAGATTCTATAATCAGGAGAAAATGAATTTGTACTAGGTAATACACCACTATGTACTTTGTTTTAATGATGACATAGTACTCTGTAACAAGGTCCTACTTATTCACAAAAACAGTTGGACATAGTTAATGATGGGGGCAATCTAAATTAATTTAAGAGAATGTCAATTATTTTTGTGCCAAGAGAAAGTAATATTTCATATAGGAAGGAAAGAAAAGAGAATAAGTGCCTTTTTAGAACTTGATGCATGGTAATGAACTTAGATTAAAGTAGTGTTTAAAAAGCAAAGCAAGATGAAAATAAGATGCTCTGCAATTAAGTTGTCTTAGACATAAAAAAGCCTGTATTTCGGTGTTGCATTTGCCTGTATAAAGGATCATTCACCTGTTTTGTACAAAAATTCTAATTATTTGGGGTAAGCAGCAACATGGATGAGGAGAGAGAGGTTCTAGATAGTGAGGTTCATGAAGTCAGGAGCTGAGTCCTCCTCTTAATCATTTTCATTTACAGAAAGCAGCTATTACATATTTTTCCTTATTTGATCTAATACTTGCAACAACCCTATAAAGCTGGTGTGATTAGTTTCATTTTACCAGTAATAAAACGGAGTCTCAGAGATGTCAAGTAACTTCCCCAAAGTGACATATTACAACTGGTAAATTCGGAATTCAAACTCAGATATCTATTTATGGCCTCACTTCTCAAATACCTTCCATAGTTATGAAATTTGAAAAGGAGAGCATTCTTTAAAATTTTAATGAACAACAACAACATAAAAGCTTCATCACAGGAAAATTTACAGGTTCTCCTAGGCTTTGGTTAGAGAAATAGTAGTAATAATGGATAATTATCAGTAATTTTCAGATTGGATGGGACTCAATTTTTGGGGCCATAATCTAAGCCTCTCTCATTGAAGTTTTTCTGAACAAGTACATGTAAAGAACTGTGGTAACTTCAGGGAAGCAATTCACAAAGAGGCATTTCCTTGCTTAAAGGACAATGATTGGTTTACCCCTTCTTATAAGTGGAATTCAAGGATAATGGCATGTGGAATAGACATCATTTGCAAATTAAATTATTATAATTCAACGGGGTGTCTGACTGATGCACATTAATTCTTTTTTGGTTTATAACTCTTTGGGAATTTGATCTTTTTCATATGTAAGCCATTTCTGAATGGAACTAGCCATCTTTTTATATGAATTTGCTTCCCTGACAAAGACTAATTAGTAATTGTTCAAGGGTAGACAACCAATCCAGTGGTCAAATCATAGACAGAGCAACCATATAATGTATTGCATTTACATGGGGTAATTTTATTCCCTTATCTTTTTATTTTGAAAATAATTAAGCCTACAGAAGCACCAAAAGAATAATACAGTCCTGGTAGGGTGGCTCAATTGCTGGAGCACCATCCCTGTACACCAAGAGGTTGCAGACTCAAACCCCAGTTGGGGTACATATGAGAGGCAACCAATTGATTTTTCCCTCTCACCTAGATTTTTCTGTCTCTCTCTCTTCACCCCACCCCCACATATCCTTAGGTGATAAAAAAACACATATCCTTAGGTGAAAATTAAAAAAAAAAGAATAATACAGTGGTACCTCTAGATACGAGTGCCCTAACATATGAGATTTTTGAGATAGGAGCTGTCGAGCGAGAGATTTTTGCTTTGAAATATGAGCAACATTTGAGATAGGAGTAATCACGCGGATCAGCCAGCTGTACACGACCCACCAGTTTACCGCGACTCGAGTGTCTCATAGTTTCCCATGCCTCAAGGTTACAGAAAGAATTAAACTCATATCTTGAGGTACCACTGTACGAGAAACCAAGATGGCAGCATAGGTGAACACCTAAGCTGCTGCCTCACACAATAATTTCATAACTACAACTAAAAGACAGAACAGACACCATCCAGCACCACAGGAATGCTGGCTGAGTGGAAATTCTACAAGTAAAGAGAGGCACTCACTTAGAGGAGCTGTAAAAAGCTGAGGTATGGAGACATGCTCATGGAGAGGATGGGTGGAGAAGGATCTGGCTGGCTTTCTCTAGCGGGAGGGAGATGGAAAATCCCAACTGCACTGAACCCCAGCTCCAGGCGAGACTCATTGGAGGAGTCTGGACTGTTGTGAAAAGGAAGGAGTGCACAGAAACTTAGGGGAGCCACGAAAGACAGAAACCTGGGGACTCACGAAAGTGGGTGCAAAAGTGGCGGGAAAGTGTGCACACAGAGAGCTGACTACTGATTGTGCCTGGCTTTCTCTAGCAGGAGGAAAACAGAACCTCACAACTGCTCTAAAATCCAGGTCCAACTGCACTGAACTCCAGTTTCGGGTGAGACCTTGGGGACCTGGACTCATATAGGTCCCTAGAGTGCACAGAAACTCAGGAGAACCAAAAAGCAGAGTTCTGGAAGCTTGCACAAGGCAGAGATCTGGAGGCAAGCCCACATGTGCAGACACAACTGATCCTCACAACCAATTGGCTTGGAGGTCAATCCCCCACAGTGATACCAACAGCAAGCAAGTATTAACTACAGAATTGGCACAGACACTCGGACTCAGAGGAGCTCCACACACCACATGAAAAGATCAGATTTTGCCTGGGATAAGACCCTTGTGTGTTGTACCTGGTCGTGTTGCAGTTTGTGCCTTTAAATCAACGTAGGAGAGAGAACTACATAACCAGACACCCAGAGAAGAAAGACCATGGGCAGACGAAGAAACAGCCTGCATATGACAGAAAAGCAGGTATCACCAGAAAAGGAAGTAAATGAAATAGAAGAAGAAATAGATGTGCCAGAGAAAGAGTTCAGAAAAATGGTCATAAGGTGGATGAAAAGAATGGAAGACAAAATAGACAATGTGAGTAAGAGCCAAGAGGAAATGAAGAAGAGCCAAGAGGAAATGAAGTAGAAGCAAGAAGAAAGGAAGAATAATCAAGAAGAAATGAAAAATGACATCTCTGCTATAAAGAACTCAATAGAAAGCATGAAAAGTAGACTAGAAGAAGCAGAGGACCGTATCAGTGAGCTAGAAGACAAATTAGGAAAAGATACCCAAGTACAGCAGCTTCTAAAAAAAAATAAAAAGCAAGAGGAGAGCCTAAGGGAAGTTTGGGATAACACGAAACAAAACAACATTCACATAATTGGGGTTCCAGAAAGAGTGGAAACTGAGCAAGGAATAGAAAACCTGTTTGAAGAAATAATGACAGAAAATTTCCCCAATATAGGAAAGAAAAAAACCACACAAATCCAAGAAGCTCACAGAATACCAAGCAAAATGAACCCCCAAAAAACAACACCAAGGCACATTATAATTAAATTGGCAAACACCAACGACAAAGTAAGAATCTTAAAAGTGGCCAGAGAAAAACAGAAAGTTACTTACAAAGGAACCCCCATAAGACTAGCTACTGATTTCTCAACAGAAACTCATAAGGCCAGAAGAGAATAGAATGAAATATACTAAGTCATGCAAAGGTAGGGTCTGAATCCAAGAATACTGTACCCAACAAGGCTATCAATCAAAATTGAAGGTGAAATCAGGAGCTTCACAGACAAAAAAGGACTAAGGGAATATATTACCACCAAATCAGCAATGCAAGAAATGTTAAAGGGTCTGCTGTAAAAAAAAGAAATAGGAAGCAAAGAAGGAACTCGGGGATAAAGACTAAAAATGGTGACAGATAAGTACCTATCAATAATAACTTTAAATGTAAACGGATTAAATGCTCCAATCAAAAGATATAGGGTAACTGATTGCATAAGAAAACATGGTCCATATATCTGCTGTCTGCAAGAAACCTACCTCAGGAAATGAGATGCACACAGATTGAGGGTGAAGGGATGGAAGATGGTATTTCAGGCAAATGGAAATAAACAAAAAGCTGGGGTTGCAATACTTATATCTGCCAAATTAGATGTCAAAGTGAAGGACATAACAAGAGATCAAGAAGGCCACTTCATAATACTAAAGGGAACAATCCAACAAGAAGAAATAACTCTGGTAAACATATATGCACCCAATATAGGAACACCTAAATACATAAAAAATTCGTGGAAGATATTAAGGGAGAGATTGACAGCAATACAATCATAGTAGTAGACTTTAATACCCCATTGTCATCACTGGACAAATGCTCTAAACAAAAAATCAGTAAAGAAACATCAATCCTAAATGACTAGATGGAATTAATTGACATTTTCAGAACATTTCACCCCGAAGCCACAGAATATACATTCTTCTCCAGTGAACATGGGTCATTTTCAAAGATAGACCATATGTTGGGTCATAGGTAAAGTCTCTTCAAATTCAAGAAGATAGAAATCATATCAAGCATTTTCTCAGACCACAGTGGCATAAAACTGAAAATCAACTACAATAAAAACAATAGAAAGAAATCAAACACATGGAGACTGAATAACATGCTATTAAACAACGATTGGGTAACCAGAGAGATCAAGAAATAAATAAAAAACATCATGGCAACAAATGAAAATGACAACACAACAATACAAAATTTATGGGACACAGTGAAAGCAGTCTTGAGAGGGAAGTTCATAGCTCTACAAGCCTAATGCAAAAAACAGGAAACAATAGTAATAAATTTCCTAACCCTACAACTCAAAGAGCTAGAAAAAGAGCAACAAGAAAAACCCAATGTATGCAGAAGGAAGGAAATAGTAAAGATCAGAGCAGAAATAAACAACATGGAGACCAAAGAAACAATTCAAAAGATCAACAAAACCAAGAGCTGGTTTTCTGAAAAGATAAACAAGATTGATGGACCTCTGGCCAGGCTCACCAAGAAGCAAAGAGAGAAGACCCAAATAAACAAAATCAGAAATGAAAGAGGAGAAATAACAACAGACCCTGCCGAGATACAAAGGATTGTTAAAAAAAATACTATGAACAACTCTATTCCGACAAATTGGACAACCTGCAAGAAATGGACATATTCCTAGAAGAATATAACCTTCCAAAACTGAATCAGGAATTATCTAAACAGCTCAATAGTCCAGTAACAATGGAAGAAAATAAAGCAGTCATCAAAAACTTCCACCAGACGAAAGCCCAGGACCAGATGGCTACACACGAGAGTTTTACCAAACATTCAAGAAAGAATTACAACCTATCCTCCTCAGACTATTCAAAAATATTCAAGAAGAAGCAACATTTCCAAACACCTTCTATGAAGCCAGCATCACCCTAATACCAAAACCAGATAAAGACAACACAATGAAAGAGAATTATAGGCCAATATCTCTCATGAACATAGATGCCAAAATCCTCAACAAAATTCCAGCAAATCAGATCCAGTACATCAGAAAGATTATACACCATGACCAAGTAGGATTCATCCCAAAAATGCAAGGATGGTACAATATCCACAAATCAATAAATGTGATACATAACATAAACAAATTGAAAGAGAAAATTCACATAGTCATAGCAATTGATGCAGAAAAAGCATTTGACAAAATCCAACACCCTTTCTTGATAAAAACTTTCAACAAGGTGGGAATAGAAGGATCATACCTCAACATCATAAAAGCCATACATGATAAACCCACAGCTAACATCATACTCAATGGGCAAAAGCTAAAACTATTTCCTCTAAGAACAGGAACAAGACAGGGACACCCACTCTCACTTCTTCTATTCAACATAGTACTAAAAGTATTAGCCATTGCAATTAGACAAGAAGAAGAAATAAAAGGCATCCAAATTGGAATAGAAGAAGTAAAGCTGTCCTTATTTGCAGATGACATAATACTGTACATAAAAAAACCCTAAGGACTCCATCCAAAAACTAATTGACTTAATAAATGAATTCAGCAATGTAGCAGGACACAAAATTAATGCCAAGAAATCTGTGGCATTTCTATACACTGATAGTGAAATTACAGAAAGAGAGACTATAAAGCAATCCCATTTACCATTGCACCAAAAAAATTAAGATACCTAGGAATAAACCTAACTAAGGAAATAAAATACTTATATGCAGAAAACTATAGGACACTGAAAAAAGAGATAGAGGAAGACGTAAACAGATGGAAGAGCATGCCATGCTAGTGGATTGGGAGAATCAACATCATTAAAATGTCCATACTACCCAAAGCAATCTATAGATTCTATGCACTATCCATTAAAATACCAATGACGTATTTCACAGACTTAGAAAGAAGTCTTCAAAGATTCATCCGAAACAAAAAAAGGACCGCAAATAGCCACAGCAATCCTGAGAAAGAAGAATAAAGTAGGTGGAATCTCAATACCAGATTTCAAGCTATACTACAAAGCAACTGTTCTCAAAATAGCCTGGTGCTGGCACAAGAACAGACCAATGGAATAGAATAGAGAATCCAGATATCTACCCAAACCACTATGCTGAATTAATATTAGACAAAGGAGGCATGAGCATACAATGGAGCCAAGACAGCCTCTTCAATAAATGGTGTTGGTAAAATTGGACAGATACATGCAAAAACATGAAACTAGACCACCAACTTACACCAAATACAAAAAAACCCCCTCAAAATGGATACAGGACTTAAACATTAGATGTGAAACCATAAAAATATTAGAGGAATCCACAGGCAGCACAATCTCAGACATATGCCAAAATAACTTCTTCACTGATACTGCTCCAGGGGCAATGAAAATTAAAGAGAAAATAAACAAATGGGACTGCATAAAAAAGCTTTTGCACAGCAAAAGAAACCATCAACAAAACAACAAGAAAGCCCACTTTATGGGAGAACATATTTGCAAATGTTATCACTGATAAAGGTTTAATCTCCAACATCTACAGCCAACTTATACAACTTAATAAAAGGAAGGTAAATGACCCAATAAAAAAAATGGGCAACAGACCTAAATAGAACCTTTTTGAAAGGTGACAGAAAGAAGGCCAAGAGACACATGAAAACATATTCAAAGTCATTAATTATCCGAGAGATGCAAATCAGAACGACAATGCAATATCATCTCACACCTGTCAGAATGGCAATCATCAACAAATCAACAAACGACAAGTGTTGGCAAGGATGTGGAGAAAAAGGAACCCTAGTGCACTGTTGGTGGGAATGCAGACTGGTGCAGCCACTGTGGAGAACAGTATGGAGTTTCCTCAAAAAACTAAAAATGGAACTCCCATTTGACCCAGCAATCCTACTCTTAGGAATATATCCTAAGAAATTACAAACACTAATCAGAAAGGATTTATGCACCCCTATGTTCATAGCAGCACAATTTACAATAGCTACAATTTGGAAACAGCCTAGGTACCCGTCAGCAAATGAGTAGATCAGAAAACTATGGTACATCTACACAATGTAATTCTATGCTGCCATTAAAAAGAAATAATTCTTACCATTTGCAGCAATCTGGATGGAACTGGAGAGCCTTATGCTAAGTGAAATAAGCCAGTCAATGAAGGAGAAACACCACATGATATCACTCATTTGTGAATAATAAAGAACATTATAAATTGATGAACAAAAGGATAGATACAGAGGCAGTAAAGCATCAAACAGACTCTCGAATTACAGCAGGAAGATTAAGGAGAGGTGGGGTAGATAAGAGATCAACCAAAGGACTTGTATTCATGCATATAAGCATAACCAGGGAACACAAGACACTGGGGAAGTTGGGGTATGGCTGGGAGTGGTGGGCAATGGGAAGATATGTATACAGGTAACACAATAAAAAAATTAAAAAAACCCATAAAAACAAAACAAGAAAAAAATCCCAAATAAAAAAATAATTAAATAAAAGAATTAGCTACAACTAGACTGTACACACAGTTCATAAAGGCGTGCACCAAGAGTGTCCACCTCAGGTAACTGGGGAGGCAGAACTACTGGGCCACATAGGACAACTAGCACATAAAGCTACTCCTCTAGCTCAGGGAAGCAGCAAAATATGCAGAGACTAAAGAACAGATCACAAACAAAAGAAATGGAGGAAAACAAATGACTGGATATAGAGTTCAAAACCACAGTGATAAAGTTTTTTAAGAATTTCCTAGAAAAAAAATGGATAAATTTAGGGAGACCCAAGAGGAGATGAAAAATAATCAACTAGAAATTAAACATATACTGACTGAAATAAAAATATTATAGAGAGACCTAACAGTGACTAGAGGGTCATAAGAATCAAGTGAAAGATTTGAAATACATAGAAGCAAAAAACGCCCAACTGGAAAAGAAAAAAGAAAAGAATAAAAAAAATGTGAAGATAGTGTAAGGAGCCTCTGGGACAACTTCAAGAATACCAACATCAGAATTATGGGGGTGACAGAAGAAGAGAGAAAGCAAGATACTGAAAACCTATTTGAAGAAATGACTGAAAACTTCCCCCACCTGCTGAAAGAAATAGACTTAGAAGTCCAGGAAGAGCACAGAACCCCAAACAAAAGGAATCTAAAGAGGACCATACCAAGATGCATCATAATTAAAATACCAAGAGCAAAAGACAAAGAGAGAGTATTAAAAGAAGCAAGAGAAAAACAGGTAATCACCTACAGGGATCACCCATTTAACTGTCAGCTGATTTCTCAACAGAAACTATGCAGGCTAGATGGGAGTGGCAATAAATATTCAAAGTGATGAATAACAAGAACCTACAACTGAGATTACTCTACCCAGCAAAGCTATCATCATTCAGAGTTGATGGGCAGATAAAGAGCTTCATAGATAAGAAAAACTAAAGGAATTCATCAACATCAAACCAATATTATATGAAATGCTGAAAGGTATTCTTTAAGAAGAGGAAGAAGAAAATGGTAAAGGTAAAAATTGTTCATAATTTTCATGTGAATCTAAAAATCAAGTGAATTGAAAATCTGATGAGCCGAAACAGATTTGGCTCAATGGATAGAGCATTTGCCTGTGGACTGAAAGGTCCCAGGTTTGATTCTGGTCAGGGGTATGAACCTTGGTTATGGGCACTTCTCCAGTGGGGGGTGTGCAAGAGGCAGCTGATTGATGTCTCTCTCTCATCAATGTTTCTAACTCTCTATCTCTCTCCCTTCCTCTCTGTGGAAAATCAATAAAATATATTAAAAAAAAAGAAAATCTGATGAATAGAATAAACTTGTTAATATAATAGAATTAGGGGCATAGAATGGGAGTGGATGGATAATTCTCAGGGGTAAAGAGGTGAAAGGGTGCAGGGAGAGACTGGACAAAAATCATACACCTATGGATGAGGACAATGGAGAGGAGGTAAGGGCAGAGGGTTGGGTGGGAACCAGGTAGAGGGGAGATATGGGTGGAAAAAAGAGGAACATTTGTAATAATCTGAACAATAAAGATTTATTAAAATAAAAAATAATACAATAAATATAATCTGTTGAATTATTTAGATTCAACAATTGCTAACGTTTTTGTGACACTTGCTCTGTATCTCTATTCATGTAACCTTTTTGTTTGAACCATTTGAAAGGAGGTGCAAATGTGGCAGTCTTTCAGAGTGTATATCATAGAGCAAAGGACATTCTTCTACATAAACACAGTACTGCCATCACACTTGACTGTTCACAAAATGTTCTTTATAAGTGTTCACTCAGTTTCTCATTTAATCTTCCTTTAAAAATAGATTATGACATTAACGTTTTAAAGCATCCATGATAATTGTGGTATAGAATGTCCCACAATCTAGATATTTCTCATTGTTTCCTTATGATTAGCTTCAGGCTAAACATTGTAGCAAGGATACTATGAAAATAATGTTATGGAAATGGGAACACTTGAGAGAAGGAAAGATGCCAAGATAACAGGGATAAACTGGGAATCTTGACCCTGGTAATCATAGATTCTCACCTTCAAAATGGCTAGTCCAGGAATGTGCACATCACATAAACTGGGCCAATCAGCGTTCTCCCAGGAAATCCTATATAATAAAAGCCTAATATGCAAATTGACCGAATGGCAGAATGACCAGTGGAATAACCAGTTGCTCTGATGCACACAGACCACTAGTAGGCAGACACTCAATGCAAGAGCTGTCCCAACCCACAGGCCCCAGGTCTGCCAAGATGGGTGCCAGTGGAGTCACCCCAATTGCCCTGCCAGTCACCCCACAGTTTGGCCCTGATCACTGGCCAGGCCTAGAGACCTTACCCATGCAGGATTTTCATGCTCCAGGCCTCTAATATTTTATATTGTTCATAGAAAGGAAGGTTCTTTTAGAACCGTTGCTAAGTTATTTGTCTGAAGTTGGAAAATATTGAAATGTGGATAGAACAAAAACACACCGAATAAGTGATGAAATGTTTCCATTGGTTCCATTTCTCCCTAAATTTAGTTTTACCTCTGCTTTTTAAAAATTTTTATTAAACATTTATTATGTGCCAAGCAATTTTCTAAGTGTTTTTACAAGTGTTAAATTATGCAATCCTCTCAACAGTTCCATTAATTAGTTTTTATCTTTGTCCTCATTTAATAGGAGCCGAGGAAAGGAAAGCATAACTCACTCACCAAAGATTGCACAGTTAAAAAGTCATGGCGCCAAAATAAAAATCTATAGCACATGATATCAACCACAATAGTGAGATGCCATCCAGTGATAAGACTCCACCCACCCTTATTTTATGCTTAAACTAGTTAGCTTGGATTTCTGTGACTTGTAACTTTAAAGGCCAGGTTAATACCCATATAACCTTCACTTTTGTAAGAACTGGAGAATTAAATTAATTCTGAAAAGATGAGATGTGAATGGATAAAGCCCCTATCTTAGGCCCTGTCTTTAGTTCTTTCAGACATAGGCCTTTATTATCATTAGGGGTATGCTCTTAATTAAGAGTTTTCTAACCATTTGTTTGTAGGGACCCACACAGTGTTATTCTAATGGGTACATTGAAAGAGTTTTTGCAAAGACAGGGTTTAAGATTTGATCATTAGTGTGTAGTTAAACCAACTAAGACATTTAGAACATCAATTAATAGGAAATAAACTTCTAGCATTGACTCTTTCACTGACTTATTCCTGTTAGTAAATTCTTTTAAGAGGCTCTCTTCTTAATGTGTTGGATGACTGTAATCAGTTTTGAAATACAAAACAGAAGTTAGTATAAAGGAAGTGTTCTTGATGACAACAACAGATGACAGAGTATTGTGAAATTTTAATATGTAGCGTGATTGGTTGTAAATTGCTTCCATGTTTGCTGAGGTAATTTGCAAATAAGACATGAGTCAGATCTTCCATTGGTATCATCATATATTATAGTGAAAAAAAAAATCCCAATTGTAACAGAGATGTGGTTTAACTTTGACTTACAATGTTGTTAACTCTGAAATATCAAATATAATCAATTCAACTCTTAACTCCAGGTTTAAGTTTTAATATCTTTATGTTTTTTAAGATGAGCCATAAGACTAAGATATTATCTACATATTTAAGTTACTATGACCTCCTTGAGTGGCGTGGCTCAGTGGTTGAGTGCTGAACTATGAACCAGGAGGTCCTGGTTTGATTCTCAGTCAGGGCATATGCCCAGGCTGTGAGCTTAATCCCCAGTGGGGGGCATGCAAGAGGTAACTGACTAATGATTCTCATCATTGATGTTTCTCTCTCTTCCTCTCTGATATCAATAAAAATATATTTTAAAAAAAGTTACCATGACCTTTTTAATTCCAACCATATGTTATCCCTGTGTTTTGAGGGTCAGTCATTGTTCTGAGCATTTTTTCATGCATAGATTTGAAATCAGACTTGGAATAAGAAGATTCAAAAACAGTGACGAGTATAGGATAAAGGAAATCATGATTCTGTTGATAAGCAGCTTTCTTAAATTTTTGTGAAGAATCTATTGTTTCTTCTATTTTACAGAAGGAAAAACTGAGCCATCAAGGTTCTTTTTTATGATTAATTATTAAATGATAGTTCTGAGACTATAACTCAGATCTTTCTCACTGCAAAGAATAAGTCATGCTGGCTTTCAGGAAAAACAAATGATGTTGAATAAAGAAAAGAAAATAATCATAAGCATGTAGGCCAGGATTTGAGCCTTGATCTATATTTTCCCAATGTAATAAATATGCTATATGTTTAAACAGACATAAATTTAAACATATAGCATACATATATATGTTTAAGAATAAAACAATGTAATATTTTAATTATCTAGAATCACTGTATTTTATTTCCTTCATATGTAGAGAGAGAGAATCAACATTAATGTTGATGTTGATATATAAAGGTGAACTATTTTTTAACACATGCAGATAAGACTTTAGTATACTTGTAACACTGTTTGACTTAGAATATTTTTGTATGCTTCACCCCACACCCACTCCAGCTTTTCTCATATCTAGGGGTATAGAGGAATGAATTTATGGTGCCAGGTTATATGTTTAGTTTTTAGTGACACCTTTCACCCCCGTTACAAGCTGAGATATTTCAGTCAGACTTAAATTATTTTAGGGATTATTTTACTAGGCCTACCCTGATATTTCAAGAGTAGTTTGAGTCATTTTTTATATTACTTATGTCACATCTACTGTTATATATATATAAAGGCCTAAAAGACCATCATGATCAGTCAATCGAATGACTGGTTGATGGGTTGCTATGATGCACACTGACCACCAGGGAGCAGACGCTCAACGCAGGAGCTGCCCTCTGGTGGTTAGTGCACTCCCACGGCCAACCTCCCATGGCTGGCCAACTTCCTGTGGTCCGACCTCAATCCAGCCAGGTGTTCAGTACACTCCCACAGCCAACCTCCCACAGCCAGTCAGCCTCCCACAATCCCTCCCCATGGCTGATCAGCCCTGATTGGCCCTGATCAGGACTGGTTGAGATGGCACCAATTAGTCCCATTTGCCAACCAGGCCGAGGGACCCCAACTGTGCATGAATTTGTGCACCGGGCCTCTAGTATATAGATATTTCCTCTTATTTGTTTTTCCATTGATACAAACAATTTGTCCTTCTTTATTTCCATGAGAAATATGCATTTATTAACCTCCCACACTCTTCCTATTATGTATGCATGCAAACATGGTTTTCATCTTAATCTCTCAAATGCTGCTATCAGAAAAGACATTTAAAACTGTCATAGTAAGATCTGGTGCATGACAGCAGACTTGGCTAGACATAGCTAGAGTATTGTTCAATCATTGTTCAAAAGTCATGTTTCTATCATTATATTTCTGTTTCTAATTCCCATAACCAGCGAGCAATAGTAGATAAAATTATGAGTTATTTCTTTGCATTGGCAAGATCATAATACAAGAATATATCATGTTATTATTTTTACTTATTTATTTTTATCTCTAATACATTCACAGGGGATCAGTTTATTTTTGCCCAGAAGGTTTAACATGACTGGAGGTAATGGTGGAAAGGGCTGAGGTGGGCAGACAGGGGTTGGATACATCATTTTATATGTCTGTTTATGTAACAGGGACATCTTTTTCTTAGTTTTAAAAATACATATTTTTTTATTGATTTCAGAGAGGAAAGAAGATGGAGAGAGATAGAAACATCAATGATGAGAAATAACCATTGATTGGTTGCCTCTTGCATGTCCCACACTAGGGATGGAGCCTGCAACCTGGGCATGTGACCCAACCAGAAATCAAACCATGACTCTCTGGTTCATAGGTTGACACTCAACCACTGGCTGGGCCTCTTAGTTATTTTTAAAGTCTACTGTCTAGAGCACTTGATATACTTAGATGAAAAAATCCACTGATACTAAAATTAAGAAGTCTTGGAATGTTTAGTTACATAATCCTAATAAAATATTTTTCTTTGAGTGTAGGAGATTATTCTGATGGAACCCAGAACTAAATAAGACATACATCTCATATATGTTAAAGAATCTGAAAGATTGTATGAATTTAAAAAAAGTATTTGTTAATGCTATGGATTCTCTCCCTAGAAAGTTGTATTATATGTACATGTGCATGATATTTTGCTTACAATTTAAGTTGCTTGTGAACCTTCTGATACTCATTTAAGGATCCAGATTAGACACCCATGGTCCACTTTTAATTTAGGAAGTTGCTATATAACACTGAGTACATTTTTTAGTTACTAAAGTTGATACCTAAGATTAGACACCTGCTTGAAATTTTGGCTCAACCCTGAGTGGAGTGGGAAGATACCTGAGTGTGCTCAGTACTTGTAGCAGACCCTTATGTCACCAAGGACTCAAACATCTCCCCATCACTTGCTGGAGCAAGGTTCTTATAATATCTTTAGAAAATGAGTTTTCTAAGATTCGCACAGGAGAATGAGATGTGGTAAAAGCTCTATCTGTGTGGAGTTACATTCCTCAGGTTGCAAAGTCCCATGCCCTTTAACCCAATCCCGAAAGGGGTGCAACTGAGTTTCCAGTAGAACTAAAAGCAGGACCAGTGACCAGAATTTCCATTTCATGTTGCAGTGGGGGGTCCAGTTCAGCATCAGTTACTTAAAGTCCATTAGTCCATTGTGTGGGTCCCCTGTGGCCATGAATCACATGGGCAAATACAGGGGATGTGTCTCCTGCAACTGAGTCACAAGAGCATAGGCAAGCAGGAGAGGCAAGAGTGTGTGCTGCTTTATCTAGAAGTTTAAATATTCAGGTTTCACTGCCTTTGCAGTGGCCACACCTATTCTGGCCACTGACTTGCTCTCAGGTGTGACTGAGAGACAGGTAGGTAGGTCCCCTCCCACATCACTCAGACCTTACTAGGCATGATTCTAAACTGCCTTTGTCCAGTTCCTTCCCCCACCCATCAGCAGGGAACAGAGTTGGAGAGTCTCAAATTATGAAAGATGTATAAATGGCATGCCCATATAATCTAGTTTTCCCTATACTTCTTCCGGGGTTAAATAATAACCAGATTATTACAATGGTATCACCTGTACCCCCTCTATTCTGCTTCATTGGCACTAAGTCGAGGACAAATTCTCAAAATTATTCTTCATTATAATTATCTTTATTGAAAAATATCTTATTAATGGCAATAAATCAAAATATGGCATTTTATAACTCCCTGATTCACTTGTTATACCCAAGAGCATTTCTGTTTTAGATTAGGGTTTTTTTTTTTTTTGAGGATTAGGTCAATGTTTTTCCTTTTTAAAATCTTTATTGTTCAGATTATTACAATTGTTCCTCTTTTTCCCCCATAGTTCCCCTCCACCCAGTTCCCACCCCACCCTCTGCCCTTACCTCCCCAACATTGTCCTCATCCAAAGGTGTACGATTTTTGTCCAGTCTCTTCCCACACCCCATCACCCCTTTCCCCTGAGAATAGTCAGTCCACTTCCTTTTTATGCCTCTGATTCTATTATATTCACCCTTTTATTCTGTTCATCAGATTTTTAATTCACTTGATTTTTAGATTTACTTGTTGATAGCTATGTATTTATTGTTCATAATTTTTATCTTTACCTTTCTTTTTCTTCTTTCTCAAAGAATACCTTTCAGCATTTTATATAATACTGATTTGGTGTTGATGAACTTTTTTAGTTTTTTCTTATCTGTGAAGCTCTTTATCTGACCTTCAATTCTGAATGATAGCTTTGCTGGGTAGGGTAATTTCGGTTGTAGGTTCTTGCAATTCATCACTTTGAATATTTCTTGCCACTGTCGTCTGGTCTGCATAGTTTCTGTTGAGAAATTAGCTGACATTTGTATGGGTGCTCCCTTGTAGGTAATTAACTGTTTTTCTTTTGCTGCTTTTAATATCTTCTCTTTATCTTTTGCTTTTGACATTTTAATTATGATGTGTCTTGGTATGATCCTCTTTGGATTACCTTTGTTTGGGGTTCTGTGCTCTTCCTGGACTTCTAAGTCTATTTCTTTCAGCAGGTGGGGGAAGTTTTCAGTCATTATTTCTTCAAATAGATTTTCAGTATCTTGCTTTCTCTCTTCTTCTGGCACACCCATAATTCTGATGTTGGTATGCCTGAAGTTCTCCCAGTGGCTCCTCATACAAAATTCCAATTTTTGGATTCTTTTTTCTTTTCCAGTTGAGTGTTTTTTGTTTCTTTGTATTTCAAATTTTTGACTTGATTCTTGTGTTCCTCTAGTCTGCTGTTAGGTCTCTGTATAATATTTTTAATTTCAGTCAGTGTATGTTTAATTTCTAGTTGGTCCTTTTTCATCTCCTTGAGGGTCTTGCTAAATTTATTTACCTTTTCTAGGAAATTCTTGAAAAACTTTACAATCGTGGTTTTGAACTCTATATCCAGTCATTTGTTTCCTCCATTTCTTTCATTTGTGATCTGTTTCTTTGCCTCCACATTTTTGCTGTTTCCCTGAATGGGTAGAGTAGTTTCGTGTGCTCATTGTCCTATATGGCCCAGTAGCTCCGCCTCCTTAGTTACCTGAGATGGACTTTCTTGGTGCACCCCTTTGTGGACTGTGTGTACAGCCTTGTAGTTAAGTTTTGATTGTTGTTGGTATCATTGGGAGGAATTGACTTCCAGGCCAATTAGCTGTCAGGATCAGCTGTATCTACAACAGGAGAACTTCTCTGCAGTATTATGAGACAAGACTTGCAAAATTGTAAAAGCCTCTGTGTTTAGCTTGGAGGGGGTAGAGTCTCAGGGCTCAGCAAAGCCTTGGCTTCTTGTCAGCCCTGCCCTATGAGGCCCCTGTGTCTCGGTGTCCCTTGGTAATCGTTGCAGCCCTCTCTACATGCACTTGCATGTGCACCTCTAGACCTCTGCCTTTCTTGGCACCCCTGAGTTTCTGTGCACTCCTCCCTTTTCATGACAGTCCACACTCCCCCCGTATGAGTCTCACCTGGAACTGGGGTTCAGTGCAGTTGGAACTGGGGTTCAGTGCAATCAGTAGTTTCTTCCTCTCTCCTGCTAAAGGAAGCCAGCCAGGCACTCCACCAACTGTCCTCTCCACGTGCATGTCTCCATACCTCAGTGTTTTGCAGCTACCTAAGAGTCCCCGTGAGCCACTCGCTTTCCTTCTAGCCAGCTTTCCTATGGTTTGGGATTATGTCCATTCTGTCTTTTAGATGTAGTTTTGAAATTGTTGTTCGAGGCAGCAGTTTAGGTGTTCACCTATGCCACCATCTTGGTTTCTCCCTTAGCTTAGGTTTTAAGGAAGTGTTCCTTCTGCCCCATCAAGCTCCCTCTCCCCAGCTCTAATCTCCTCCCCATGTCAACAATATTGAATTCTCTATGTTTATGGTTTTTCTGTCCCTTTATTACCTTAATGAGAAAATTGTTGGTATATCAGTGAATAGAAGCAATTGAAATTTACTATTGCCAGCAAATCATTAGATAAATGACTCCCTGTTTTCTCTATTTTTTTTTAGGGTGGAAATGAGTGTGTGTGTGTGTGTGTGTGTGTGTTTTGGTGTGTAAATAAAATATGACATATGAAACTTGACAACAACAAGAATAACAACAAAACTTAGGAAATAGTTAAAGAATTTATTCAAAGTTTCTCTGAAAATTACTGAAATTCATCATACATTCATAGTATTAAGAAATAATATATGAAACAATAACTCATACATTTATTTGTAAAGAGCACCAACTGAATTCAAGAAGACCTTAGACATTTTTATTCCCACAAAGGCCCAAATTATTAAAACACCTTGAAATTAGTCTTCTTATAAGGTTGACCACTTGAAGGAAAAACATCACAGAGAGCCATTGTCTGAGTTCTCTTCATCTTTGCAAGGCAATGCATTAAAAACTCGGGAATATGAAAAAGAGCTTGTACAGTTATAAAACTCACAGAGTATTTTGCACGGTAGGTTACTGGGAAACAAAGCTTAGGACCAATCTGTGGCATACAAATTAATGGTACAGGGAAGCTTTTCAGACATAAGCTGAAATTCCCGATGGAGTATTTCAATTTAAACTCTACTGGATTTGGGTACTCCCACAATAAAATCTTCAGTCTTGTCACTGCTGTGAGGAATTATTAAAGAAATATCCAGTTAAAGCTGAAATGATTATGACAAGCCTGTCTCCTAACTATTGGGTGAATGTCTAGACATAGCTCTAATTGGTCTTATTTTAATGCATTCATTGTTTAATTGATTGTGGGAATGATTTATTCTTTCACAGAACTGAGATTAATAGCAACTGGTGGCTTTATTGACATTGCGATCAGAGAAATGACCAAAAGGCTCAAAATAGAATGGAAAAGACAGATTCTAGGCACAGAGGAATGTCAGACTAATAGAGCTTCATGAAAACTATGTTTTAAAAGTATTACTACTTTAGTTTTTGAAATGTGACCATTAATACCATTTTTAATGCTTATTTTTTGGTGTATGAGCTTGAAACTATGCTGTGGTGTTGAATGTAATTTTCTCTTATATGGAATGTAGGGTTGATACTTTAAAAAATGAATAAAAGTCCAGTATTTAAAACTATTAATTTGAAACAATAAATTTTCTTATATCCTCTGTATAATACTATTTTTTTTATGGTAGAAATTTGGAAATCTATGTAAAAAATAATATATTTGAGTTATCAGTTTTATTAGAGTACTCTAAGAATTTTGTGTGTATTTATAATCCACTACAGGCCCAGTGCATGAATTTGTGCATGGGTGGGATCTGGGCAGCCCACCCTGATAGGGGCCTATAGGGTCTGGCTTGTGGGCGGGAGGGGCTGTGGGTGGTTGGCTGGCCAGCCTTGCCCCCTGGTTGAACTTCTGGTCTGGGGGACAATTTGCATATTAGCCTTTTATTATATAGGATGTATTATCTGTACAAATCATGTGTGGTACTATTTTCATCTATTGATAGACAAAAATTGGTATTACTTTTGTATCTTCATGTCATTATTGTTCTATATTAGAATAGATTTTCATTTTTAGTAGCTTTGGAGGGAGGGGTTGGGAAAACTTCCATTCTACATAATATATATATATATATATATATATATATATATATATATATATATATATATAGTAGAGGCCTAATGCATGAAAATCATGCAAGTGTAGGCCTTCCTTTCCCCGGCTGCTGGCACCAGCTTCCTTCTAGTACACAGTCTTCCCTTTGGATGCTAACAGGCACCTGGGATCTGGGCTTCCCTCACAACCCCCGCTTTGTCTGGAAGGTCGTTTGGAAGGATGTCTGGTCTAATTAGCATATTATGCTTTAATTCTTATAGATATATTTAGTATTTATAAATTCATTGTCATGGGTCACATATTTTCCAAACAATGAAGTTTAGCAATGCAAGGGAATACATTTAAGTGGGAAAAATATAACCTATAAAATATAAGAATATTTTAAAATATATAGATTATAAGAATATTATGATAGTTATTTAGTACAACAAAATGAAAACTCAGGATTACAGTGAACAAAAACCTAGAAATTATCAAAAAATAGTACTCTTATCTTTTTTGTTTTGCTTTTTTCCTTATTGTAAAATATAGTGTATAGAAAAAATTATAAAATATTTGTCATGTGAACAAAACTTTTTTTGTCCCTCTCTAATCATAGTCCCATCTTTTGACCTGAAAGTATCCACTCTATGGTCTTTTGTCATCTATAATAATCTATAATAATAAAAGCGTAGTATGCTAATTAGACTAGACATATTGCCCCAAACCACCTTCAGGACGTCATTCTAGATGTCCTTTCAGACAAAGCTGCAGCAGCAGGGGCTGAGGCAGAGGTGGTTAGGGGCAATCAGGCAGACAGTTGAGCAGTTAGGGGTGATCAGGCAGGCAGGAGAGTGGTTAGGGGTGATGAGGCAGGCAGGCAGAGTGGTTGGGCAATGAAGCAGGCAGGCAGGTAGCAATAAGGAGCCACTGGTCCCAGATTGTGAGAGGGATGTCCGATTGCCAGTTTAGGCCCTGCAGGATTGGGTCTAAACTGACAGTTGGACATCCCCCCAAGGGGTTCTGTATTGTGAGAGGGTGTAAGCTGGGATGAGGGACCCTCTTCCCTCCTATTTTGTGCACCTGGCTTCTAGTAAAACTGTAAAAAAAAAGAAAGGAAATAGTAATACCTACTTATATATCTCTAAAAACTATATTTTAGTTTAGTTGTTTTTTTAAAACTATTTTATGGGAATGGGAATCATGTATCCTTTTTGCCTAGCTTCTGTATTTTTGTATATGAGATATAGTAGAGGCCTGATGCATGAAAATTCATGCACTGGAGAGGGGTTCCTCAGCCCAACCTGCCCCCTCTCACAGTCCAGGAGTCCTCAGGGGTTGGAGGTGACCTGGCAATCAGGGAAAGCCATGCCACCATCACACCTCTGCTGCTGCCACTGCCAGCAGCACAAGCCTCAGCTGGCCCTCGTTACCTGAGCCTCGGGTGGCCCTGGGTGTTGGGCAGCTGCTATTTGAGGCTTGCCTGCACCTTGGGCATCATCTAGGCAGCCAACATCCAAGGCTTGCTTGCACCTTGGGCTGGCCCTGGGTGGCTGCACAGCCACCATTGGCAGCTTGCCTGCACCTCGGGTGTCGGCCGAGCAGCTGCTTTCCAAAACTTGCCTGCACCTCGGGCCGGCCCTGGGTGGCTTGGGGGCTATAGGGACTGGGGGACTCTGGAGGCAGGTGCATGGAGCAACCTGACCTGCCTGAGGGCAAGCCCATCTGTGCCATGTGCCTGCCATCCCATCTTGTGGCTGTGGGCACTGCCATCTTTGTGAGGGCATGATGGTCAATTTGCATATCTCTTTATTACACAGGATTTATGTTGTTGTATTTGCTATAGTTGTATATAGTCTATTCATTTTCATTGCTGTATAGTATTTCATTATATGGATATGCCACATTTATATCCTACTGTTGGGGCACATTTGGTGTGTTTCCAGCAATGAATATTCTTGTACATACTCACTTTCTAGGGTATATATGTATGTAGCAATTTCTCTAGATTTGGGAATGTAGAGTCAAAGCCAACAAAATCTTCAATTTTACTAAATAATGTTAGTTTTCCAGCAGTATATCAAGTTTTCATAGCCACATTCTTACTAACATGCAGTATAGTTAAACTTTAAAAATTTCTGTTAGTCTGATGTATGTTAAAGGTTATGGGAATTTTCATGTTCTTGTTACTAATGAAATTGAGCATTGCTCTTATGCTTTTTATTTTTGCCATTTGAACAATTTTGTTTCCATTTTGCATGTTTCAATTTTTCCCCATATTTCTACTATATTGTCTTTTAAAAATCTACTTATAGAATTCCTTTTATATTCTGGATACCAGTTTCTTTTTGTGTTTATACATTGCAAATATATTTTTCTATGATTTGTAGTTTTATCTCTAGTTCTTTAGATAAACAGGTGTTCTTAATGTTATATGGAAGAATTTTATCCATTGCTTTCTTCATGGATAATTTTGTTTGTGTTTTATTTAAGAAATCTTTCTCTATCCTAAGAGAAAGATATATCTATTATTTTTAAAAGATTTATAGTTTTCTTGGTCTTGAATCTATCTGTGATTGATTCTAGTAGATTGTGTGAATAGGTCTGATTTTATCTTTTCTTAGATGGATATCCAATTTTCCCAGCACCGTTTACTTAAAAAACGACCATGTTTTCACTGATAGTGCTACTTCTGATATATATGAGTGACTGTAACAAAATGGTCTATTTCCAAGCTCTTTGTCACTGGGTTAGTACCACACTCTTTTATTTATTTGAGTTTTGTAATAAGTTGTGATATCTATTAGATCAAGCCTCACTACCTTGTTCTTCTTCAGAAATATTTTATCTATTCTTGACCTCATGAAATTTTGTATGTATTTCAGGATAAATTTGTCTAACTCTACAGTTTGTCTAACTGTTGAGATTTTGTTTGCAATTGTATTTACTCTATACAATTGACATCTCTAAAATATAGAGATTTCATTCCGTGAATATGTTTCCTATTTCCATCAATTTGGTTCTCTTTAATGTTTCTCAGGTTTATCAGTTTCTAGAAGTCTTATATCTATTTTTATAGATTTATTCTTAGGTATTCTATGTTTTTGATACTCTCTATACCAAGTTTTAGTTCTTGAAGGAAAAAAATTTTGTATTGAATTTTGTATCCTGAAATCATGCTAAATTCTCTGCATAAAAAAAATTACTTGTAGTTCTTTTGGATTTTATATGTACACAATTCTTCCGAAAATAGTGGCAGTTTTAATTTTTCCTTTTGAATCCTTGCACCTTCTCTTTATTTTTCTTGCCTTATTGTACTAACTACAACCTCAAATGCAATGTGATCACAGTAATAACAGTGGAAAATTTTATCTTATTCCTATCTTAAAGGAAATGGTTTCACCATTAATTGTGATATATATCAATAAGTTTAATTTTATAGCTACCCTCTAAATCAGGACTTGGCAATCTATAACCCATGGACCCAATCTGGCCTGCCACCTGTTTCTATAAACAAACACATTTTATTGGAACACATCCTTGCCCATTAATGTAATTATTGTCTACAGCTGGTTTTGTACCACAATGGCAAAGTTAAGTAGTGTGATAGAGATCAAATGGCCTGCAAAGCTGAAAATATTTGCTATCTGACTCTTTAATAAGAAAAAGTTTGCCAATCTTAACAGATTAAGTTGTTCTTTCCTACTCTTTTTATGCTAAATACTTTTTTTTTTTACTACCAATAAATATTCAGTATTATGAAATGATTTTCTGTATTGAGGTAATATGACAATGTAAAAAGTTAATTATCTTTCTCATGTCATGCTAAACTTATATTTTTGGAATAAATCTTTATTAAAATGTATTATACTTTTAAAAAGGAGGCATGAACATACAATGGAGACAAGACAGCCTCTACAATAAATGGTGTTGGGAAAATTGGACAGATACATGCAAAAATAAATGAAACTGGACCACCATCTTACACCATACACAAAGATAAATTCAAAATCGATACAGGATTTAAACATAAGATGAGAAACCATAAAAATACTAGAGGAATCAACAGGAAGCAAAATCTCAGACATATGCTGAGAGAACTTCTTCACTAATACTGTTCCAAGGGCAATAGAAGCTAAAGAGAAAATAAACAAATGGGACTACATCAAAATAAAAAGCTTTTGCACAGCAAAAGAAACCATCAACAAAACAACAAGAAAGCCCACTGTATGGGAGAACATATTTGCAAATGTTATCACTGATAAAGATTTAATCTCCAACATCTATAAGCAACTTAAACAACTTAATAAAAGGAAGATAAAGGATTCAATAAAAAAAAGGGCAATGTACCTAAATAGAACCTTTTTAAAAAAAGACAGAAGGAAGACCAAGAGACACATGAAAACATGCTCAAAGTCTCTAATTATCCGAGAGATTCAAATAAAAACGAAAATGCAATACCATCTCACAACTGTCAGAATGGCAATCATCAACAAATCAACAAACAACAAATGTTGGTGAGGATGCGGAGAAAAAGGAATGGAACCCTCATGCACTGCTGGTGGGAATGCAGACTGGTGCAGCCACTGTGGAGAACAGTATGGAGTTTCCTCTAAAAACTGAAAATGGTACTCCCATTTGGCCCAGCAATCCCACTTCTAGGAATATATCCTAAGAAACTAGAAACACAAATAAGAAAGGATATATGCACCCCTATGTTCATAGCAGCACAATTTACAATAGCTAAGATTTGGAAACAGCCTAGGTACCCATCAGCAGATGACTGGATCAGAAAACTGTGGTACATCTACACAATGGAATACTATGCTGCCATAAAAAAGGAATTATTACCATTTGCAGAAATCTGGATGGAACTGGAGAGCATTATGCTAAGTGAAATAAGCCAGTCAATGAAAGAAAAATACCACATAATCTCACTCATTTATGGATAATAAAGAACATTATAAATTGATGAACAAAAAGATAGATACAGAGGCAGTAAAGCATCAAGCAGACTGTCAAATTACAGTGGGAAGGTTAGGGAGAGGTTGGGTAGATAAGAGATCAACCGAAGGACTTGTATGCATGCATATAAGCATAGCCAATGGATACAGGACACCGGGTGGGGGACAGTTAGAGGATGCCTGGGAGAAGGGGAGCAATGGGAATATACGTACACATGTAATACATTAATAAAAAAAAATAAAAAAATATAATTTTGGATTTAGTTTGTTACTACTTTATTGAAGCTTTTCTGGATCTTTGTTTATAGTTAGGTTGACAATTTTCCTTTTCCTTATTGTTTCTTTGGGTTTTGATATCAAAGTTAATGCTAACTTCTTAGCATGAGCATGTGTTATACTTGCATAACTGGCCAATGGAACTCTTTGTGCTTGGAGTTCAGTTGTGGGAAGACTTCATTATTGATTCAATTTCTTTTCATGGCTGTAAGATTATTCATATTTCCGCTTTCTCCTTGAGTCATAGTTATATTTTTCTGGGAATTTATCCATTCGCCCTAAATTTATTTTCATTGTAAAAAAGTGTTCACAATATCCTCTTAATATTTTAATATCTGCAAGATGTTCTTTTGGTCATTTCTTTTTTTTAATGAAATCTTTATTATTCAGATTATTACATTTGTTTCTCTTTTTTCCCTTCCATAGCTTCCCTCCACCTGGCTCTCATCCTTCCCTTTACCCTTGCCTCCCCCCCTCATTGACCTATCCATAGGTGTACAATTTTTGTCCAATCTCTCCCTGCATCCCCCTCACCTCTTTCCCCCTGAGAATTATCAGTCCACTTCCTTTCTGCGCTCCTTATTCTATTATATTCATCAGTTTATTTTGTTCATCAGATTTTTAATTCACTTGATTTTTAGATTCACTTGATGGCTATGTATTTGTTATTCATAATTTTTTATCTTTTACCTTTTTCTTTTTCCTCTTTTTAAAGAGTACCTTTCCGAATTTCATATAATACTGGTTTGGAGTTGATGAACTCCTTTAGCTTTTTCTTATATGTGAAGCTCTTTATCTGCCCTTCAATTCTGAAGATAGCTTTGCTGCATAGAGTATTCTTGGTTGTAGGTTCTTGCTATTTATCACGTTGACTATTTCTTGCCATTCCAGTCTGGCCTGCATCATTTCTGTTGAGAAATCAGCTGACATTCGTATGGGTCCCCCCTGGTAGGTAATTTTCTCTTGCTGTTTTTAATATTCTCTCTTTATCTTTTGCTCTTGGTATTTTAATTATGATGTGTCTTGATGTGATCCTCTTTGGATTCCTTTTATATGGGGTTCTGTGTGCTTCCTGGACTTTTAAGTCTATTTCTTTCACTAGATGTTGGAAATTTTCACTCATTATTTCTTCAAATAGGTTTTCAGTATCTTGCTCTCTCTCTTCTTCTGGCACCACCACAATTCTGATGTTGGTACTCTTGAAGCTGTCCCAGAGGCTCCTTATATTATCTTCACATTTTTGGATTCTTTTTTCTTCTTGCTTTTCCAGTTGAGTGTTTTGTGATTCTTTATATTTCAAATATTTGACTTGATTCTTGCCTTCCTCTAGTCTGCTGTTAGGTCTCTGTATAATAGTTTTTATTTCAGTCAGTGTATGTTTAATTTCTAGTTGGTCCTTTTTCATCTCTAGTTAGTCCTTTTTCATCTCTAGTTGGTCGTTTCTCACCTCTAATTGGTCCTTTTTCATCTTTAGTTGGTCCTTCTTTATCTTCTCTTGGGTCTCGCTAAATTTATCCAAACTTTCTAGGATATTCTTGAGAAACCTTATAAGCGTGGTTTTGAACTCTATATCCAGTCGTTTGTTTTTCTCCATTTTGTTTGTGATCTCTTCCGTTGTCTCTGCATTTTTCACTATGCTGGGAGCACTTCTCTGTTGGATTCAGCCTATGATACAAGACTTGCAAAACTGCAAAAGCCTCTCTGTTGAGCTTGGGATGGGTGGAGTCTCAGGGCTTAACGGACTACCTTGCCTTCCATTTGGCCCTGCCCTCCATGGCCCCTGGGTCTCAGGTGACTCTGGGTAATTGCTGGAGCAGTCCCTGTGTGTGTGCTTGCACAGTGCCTCTAGACCGCTGCCTTTCCAGCTCCCCTGCACTCTGGGATCATATGAGTCTGGGTCCCCAGGGTTTTGCGAAAAACTGGGGTTTAGTGGAGTTAGAAGTGGTGCAGTTGGGAGGATCTGTCTCCTGCCCACTTGTGTTGGGTTCATAACAGTTTTCTTCATGTGATTTTTTTAAGACGCATTATAAGGCCAATGATTGTTCCATGTGAATTTGTAAATGTATGTTCTGAGTAGATATATCTATTAAGTCATTTGTAAATTATTTTATTTTATAACATTAATTTTTGTGTGCTTGTTCTATCAATTATTGAGAAAAGTGTCCTAAAGTTTTCTACTACAATTGTGGATTTATTTACATTTCTTTGTTTTGTTAATTTTTTGCTTTAAATAATGTAGGCCATATACTTATAGAAAAACTTGAGAAGAAAGGAGGTTTTTGTTGTTGTTTGTTTGGTTTTTAATCTTTATAGAACCCCCTCGAAAACCTTAATGCAGAGGTTGAGTATTTAACATGATGATTATAACTCCTTTAATTGTTCAAAAATGGTTTTACATAAACTCTTTCCTTTTGTATTTATCAGATCTTTGAATTAATACAAACATTATTAACCAAACTGGATGATACTAAGGCAAGAATATCACTCTAAATCATTAATAACTTAATGACTGGTTCAGGTCCAAGAAATTGAGTTATTGTATTTTTCTTTCCTTTTTAAAAGATATTTTTATTGATTTCAGAGAGGAAAGGAGAGATATAGAAACAATTATGATGAGAGGGAATCATTGATTGGCTGCCTCTTACCTACTGGGGATCGAGCCTGCAACCCAGGCATGTGCCTGACTGGGAATCAAACTTTGACCTCCTGGCTGGGCAAGAAATTGAGTTTTTAGAATCATTTACCAAGCCTGTTCTACCCCATGATCCAGGCCTTCTGGCCTTCTTGCCATGTCTTTAACTCACCAAGGGAATTTCACTCTTACGTCTTGGAACTCAGTGCTCCCACTTTACTTGGGCAGGCATACCTCTGTTCATATGTCAGCTCCTCAGAGAGGTCTTCCCTGGTCATTCCAATCACACTCTATTCCCTTATCCTGTATTTTATAGTATCCAATCATGTTATCTACTGGAATATGTAATTATCATCTCTCTCCCCTGTAATAGTAATAATAGGCTCTAAGATACTAGGGTCTGCATTGAATTCACTGCTATAATTCCAGGGTGATTGCTGAGACATCATTGGTATTTAATACTGTTTTGGTTGAATGAGTGAATTAATCTTTTCGTAAAATAGGTTGGTCAATCAAAAGTAGTTTGATTATTAAAAATAATTATTGAGAATTAAGGAATTCTCTTGAGCACAATGGAGCAGTGGATACACACAAGAATAAAACATAATTGCTAACTACTATATAATCCAATTGGGGATACAAGATATATACAAATGATAGAATCTGAAAGTGATATTAAAAATGGTGACACAAGAGACATCACAGCATGTATAATAAATAGGCAAATATATCCTATATAATAGAAGCCTAATATGGTAAGTGTCTGATTAGCTGGTCGGTCATTCAACCAATCAAAGTGTAATATGGTAATGATATGCTAAGGCTACTCAACTACTTGCTATGATATGTGCACTGACCACCAGGGGGCAGATGGTCCGACCAGTAGGTTAGCTTGCTGTTGGGATTTGGCCAATCAGGGCTGAGTGAGATGGGCCAGACATACCCTGGAGCCTTCCGTTGTTTCTCCCTAGCTGGTGAACTTCCTGCATCCCTCAACGGCCCTGATTGCACCAGTAGGGTCTCTAAGTCTGGCTTGCACCCTCTCACAATCTGGGCTGAGGGCCTCCCCTCCCCCCCCCCCCAGTGCATGAATTTCATGCACTGGGCCTCTAGTTATAATAATAAATACTGTGAATTCAATGGAAGGAATGTCACTGGAATCTTAGTACAGTGGTACCTCGAGATATGAGTGCCCTACCATAGGAGATTTTTGAGACACGAGCTGAGCCGTGGAGCAAGCGATTTTTGCTTTGAAATACAAGCAACATTTGAGATAGGAGTAAGCGCACGGATCTGCCGGCTGCACACGGCCCACCAGTTTACCACTACTGGAGCGTCTCATAGTTTCCCACGCCTCAAGGTTATGGAACGAATTAAACTTGTATCTTGAGGCACCACTGTATTACAGAAAAATAATGGAAATATGAATGATCCACCATTATTGGTCGGTCAAGAATTTTCTGTAAATTGAAGCAAAAAAAAAAAAAAAGAAAGAAAAAGAAAAAGAAAGGAGAAGTTTATAATCATTAAGAAGAGAGATTAACAAGACCTTATTTATTTTGTCCACCAGACTATGAGTACCTACTTCTAGGACAAAGTCTGTACCATATTCAAATCTACTTTTCTTGTTTAACCTGGTTATGTTTATTTCCTCATTTTCTTTCTTCTTTCCTCCCTTCCTTCCTCCCTCCCTCCCTCACCCCCCCTCTCTCTTTCTTTCTTTCTTTCTTTCTTCCTTTTGCTGCTAAAAGCTTTATTGTTTCATTTGGTCCAATGCATGGGAGAGGGGTACAGGGTGGTTAAAAGAATGGCTAGCAGTTTTGGGGAGAGGCTCAGGTAAAGCCAGACACTAGGGGATTCAGAAGGGCCTCTCAAAGGCCTCTGAGCTCCAAAGGCTCCTAGCCATGCTTGAGGGTGAGCCTTTGGAAGAGATACTCGCCCATCCCAGCCTGGAGCCCGGCCAGCCTGTGGAGATGAGTCACGTGTCGCCCATCTTCTTCATGAGTTTCACCTCCTCACCCCGGAAGCGGTTCAGCAGGAGTCACAGGATGAGGGTCTGTGCGGGCAGAACCCAGGGCCTGCAGCTCCAAAGGGCCTGGTTCAGGCCCCTCTCTAAGGCCAGGCGGCTTCCATGGCCCTGAGTTTTGCCCACTCATCCTGGGAGGCCTCAGCACGTCCTGGAAGAGAAGGCAGCCACCTTGCTGGTTTTGCAACTTTAAGAGCTGCTCAGCGCCCTCACACTTCTTCATTGAGCTCAGGCGAAATAGAAGCCCAGAGAGAGGTAGGTATAGGGTGGGGGTAGGGGGCCCGCAGGTGCAGGCTAGCCAGGTGGGTGACCACAGCCTCCACCTGGGTGGAACAATTCTGATGAATTTGGGAGCTTATAGTTGTTTGGCAATAAGGAGTTAAGGCAGAAAAAAAACCTGTGTGTTGGCTGATCCTGGAAGTGCTTCTGAGGTGGTGACTGGATAAGATGCAGGAGAGTGGCCGGAGGCTGGGAGAAGGGGCGTCTCTGGGTTTGTTCTGTCTAAGCTGTTGAAGCAGGAGACAGATCTGAGATGGCCAAGGGAACTGACTGTCTCCTAGTTTTCTACACATTATAGTTAACAGGAATTCAGTACTTGGAATCCAAAGTCATATATTGTAGAGGAAAAAAAAAATCCCCTAATGAAAAAATATTTTAGATATTCAAGGGCATGTCAGTAGAAAGAAGATTTATTTTGTCCCTTATTATTACATAGACTTCATTACATTTGACTAGAAGATTAGTAGTTCCCAGAAAAATAAAGATTCTTATATATTTCACACTTTAAAATAAAATTCTATCCACCAATTTTCCATTATTAAATAAATTCATAGGAAGAATTCTATCATCAATATCAGCAAACTCTATGGCTTTAAATATTTTAGTTGGTTGAACTCTAAATTGTATGTTGGAGGGAAAAAAGAGAAACAAATGTAATAATCTGAATAATAAAGATTTAATTAAAAAAATACTGCATTTCCTAAATAAATTGACTAAAAGCCCTCTCAGTTTTTATTTTTCACTTGACCTAAGGATGTATCTGAAAGTTTCAGGGCTACTGATTCCTTAGGGAAAAAGCTGATACTTACTGAGTCCCATGATCTCCATTTCTATTTATGCTATTAGTAAAAAGGTAGCTTTCTTGTTAAAGTTCTTCATGGTGTTTATTTTCATGTATATACCAATGCCATGCAATTTTGTAGTTTTGTCTCAGATCTCTCTCTTGAGATTTCAAATTAATTTTCAAAATTCCTGCTCCCTATACCTGTTTGGTATTCTGCAGATAACTCAAATATCTCAAACTGAATTCATCCTCTTCTCAGCAGATCTACTGACTCCTTACCCATTGTTAGTCCATCTCAATTAATGCCATAGTCCTGTGGTTGGCAAACTGAGGCTTTCAGTTGGCACATTCAACTCTTTGGCCCCTTGAGTGTGGCTCTTCCACAAAATACCACAGCCTGGGTGAGTCTGTTTTGAAAAAGTGGCATTAGAAGAAGTTTAAGTTTAAAAAATTTGGCTCTCAAAAGAAATTGTAATCGTTGTACTGTTGATATTTGGCTCTGTTGACTAATGAGTTTGCTGACCACTGGCATAGTCAAACACAAAAGGCACAGTTGAAAATGTGAGAGTTTTCTTAACTCTTTCTACTCACAAAATGTTACCAATTTTTTCCTTAATTATGTGTTGAAATGTTTCCTCGTAATTGTTTCTTGAATTCCCTCATCCTTATTCCCACCATTACCATTTACTTGCGTTATTTTTGTATTGCTCTATTACTTTTAAGTGAGTTACTTAACTATATTTTGCCTCAGTTTCGTCTTCTGTAAAATGCAAATAGTAATACTTTGTAGTATTTATTACCTTGTAGGACTTTTGTGAGCATTGAATGAATATGGGCTATCTGCTTAAAAGAGTGACTAGAGCAGAGCAAGTGTTAAAGTTGATTATTATTATTACTATCAACACAACTATATTCCGGTTCTGATCAACCACTGTCTGGATTATTTCATCAGCATCCTAATCTTCAGAATTTATTCCGGTTGTCAAACTTGACCTTTTTTTTTTTCTTTTCCAAATTGACTTTGACAAAACCTTCAGGTTACTCTGTCTGAATCATAAATTGGATCCTTTGGCCATGCTGCTTGTAATACTCCAGTATCTTATCCAAAAGATAAAGGTCATTTTCCTTACCCTAGCCTGTACAAGTCCTGACCTGCTCCCCCTCTGACCTCACCATGCTGTGTCTTAAATTTCTTTCTTCACTAATTCTGACCTGCTAGAATTCTCATGCCCATGCACACTGTGTCCTGCCACAGTGCCTTTGCTCAAGCTGCTTGTGATCATGAAATGCTCTGTCTCCTCTCTTTTACCCACTTCCTTTGGCTAAATCAGCTTTGAAGGCTCACTAGAAGACTTACTTCCTTCCCGAGATATTAGCATAATCTTCCCACATAGGCTGGCATAAGAATGCACTTCTGAGTTCCCCTGTCCCTCCTGGGTAGGGAACAGATCATCTAAAAAAGTTTCTTTCTCTCACAAAAAATCATGTCTCTTGCTCAAAACCCTCCTGTCACTTCTCTGTGAGAATAGAACATGATCTAAATGCAATATCATGTTTCACAAGGCAGCCACCAGTCTTTGCCTCTGAATCATTGCCTATGATGGGAACCAAAGTTACCACCATCTGCCTCTGGCTCCTCATGATCACTGGCCATCCTTTCCTCCTTTGTCCTTTAAGCATATAAAGCTTTCCTGCCCCAGGGGCATTGGCATTGCTGTGCTTGAATGCTCACTTCCCAAATAGTCACATGACTGCTTTCTTATTCAGATCTCATTTTAAAAGTTACAACCTCCAAGTGACCTTCTCTAACTCCGTTACAATACTGTTTCCCTCTTCCATTCTTTTATTTAGAGAGACTACCCCATTAACACTTTATAAAACTCAGCACTCTTTGAAATATGAAATTCTTACACTTTTATTTGTTGATAAAGTTATGGTCTGACTCTCCCACTAGAATGTAAGCTCCAAAGAGGGCAGAGATTTTAGCAGTCTTGTGCACTCAGTCCCAAGCTCCTGGAAGTGTGGATGCTTAATAGTTGCTGAAAGAATTCAGTGAATGAGCAAGCAGATAAAAACCTTACATATGTTAATGTAGTAGAGTTTTAGTAAATAGTTTTTAAATTATAAATAAGTAATTGGAATTATATTCAAATTCTTAATATAAGTTTTCAAGTTTGTTGTATTTTTGTAATTAGTTTTACTACATAATCTTTTTAATACATGAAGACAAGAGTCAAGATCTAGCTTTTCAATTAATCTTGTACTGATTTCTCTCCAATCTGTCTTTGGTGATCTTCACTTACTTTCAATTATTATTATCACCGTTTTTTTTTTTTTTCATTTTGAAGGCTTTGCCTTTAATTACTCCTAAATTTTCTTTATATAAATATCTGAATGAATGTGCTTTATTAGCATAATTCCAGTTTCACTCTTTCTTAAAAAATATTTTATTGATTTCCAAGAGGAAGGGAGAGGGAGGGAGAGATAGAAACATCAATGATGAGAGAGAATCTTTGATTGACCGCCTCCTGCAGGCCCATGCTGGGGATCGAGCCTGTAGAATTGGACCCAGGACCCTCAGGCTGATGCTTTATCCACTGAGCCAAACCAACAAGGGCACAGTTTCACTCTTGATCTTTCTTTTTGTGCATGAGAAAAAAGGATATCACACAATACTGCTTTAATTATGTTTGCAAGCAGTGTAATTTGCTCTCAATTGTTACTACATTCTAATATATTTTATATGTACCTTTCTTATTTGGTTCAACTATCCACCTGCCTATACATATGTAATAACATTCTAATTAATAAGTGACATCCAAAACTGGTCATTCGCCAAACTCTGAAAAAGCCGAAAGTTGGCATCCTCCACATCTCCTTTCACCATCTTTCCCACTTTTCTTTTATGTTTCCCAAACTTATGCTATAACCCAGATAAAGACTTCCTTCCAGCTATCTGCTAAAGTATTTCTTTCTAAGGTGAAGAATGGTGTACTGCCTAGGACATTTACATTTTGATTGCAAAATTTTAAAAGATGGAATGCTGTCCTGGGCCAATTGAATATCTTATTGGTAGAATTTAAGGTACAGATCCTAGGAGATATATTGATGCATGAGACTCTTCCTGAAAATGTCAAGCATAATGAAAATATATTTATGGAGATGGCCCACATTTTTATCCGTTAAGTTCTGAAGCTTGCAAAGTTTAAGAGCATAGCCAGGTTCCATTATCTTGCTCCTTTCTATAGTGTATCTGGAACACAAGAAAGATTCCAGAAAACAAGCAAACAAACAGACAAAATTTCTTCGACAAGAACACTTAGGAAAAAACCTGGAAGTGTCTTTCACACGACATCCACCTCATCCAATTTTTTTATCTCAAAAAAATAAATCAATTCAAGACATATTCATCCCCCAAATATATCTTAAATTGATTGATTTTTCTCAATGTCTTTGCCACTTTGTTGCTTTTGTCTAATACATCACCATCTCTTCATTGTATCTCTAGAAGAATTTCTTAATTGGTCTCCTTCCTTCTACTCTTGTGCCTCTGCAATTCATTTTGCACACCAATAATCAGTGATTTATTTAAAATGCAAATAGGATCATGTAATGTCCTTTCAAAGGTTCTACTTTGCACTTTGGATAAAGTACAGATCCTTAGCATTGCCTTCCAGGCCCTGCAGGCTCCAGCTCCTGCCTCTCTACCAGCCTTATCTTGCACCATTTCTTATTGCTCACAACCTGTAGGCATATCTGGCCTTCTTTCAGCCCCAAGCACGGTGCTCCTTCCTGAATTAAGACTTTTCTTCTCGCTGTTCTTCTGCCAGGATCACTTTTACTCATTGACTTTAGGCCACTTACAAGTACCCAGAAAACTTTCCTGGATACTGTACTTGCCTCTCTGTGTTACTATTTCTCACCTTAGATAGCACCTGATCTTTCATAGCAATGACCTCATTGGTATTTATATAGTAAAACTATTATTTACCTGTCTCCCAAGAAGACTGGATTAGACTGTCTTTTGTTTTACATTTAGCTCTTTTTTTTTGAGTTTATCATATCTTTTATTTTTTTAATTGGAATATAATTGTCATACAATATTATAGTAGTTTCAGGTATACAACATAGTGATTTATATATTATGAACTGATCATCACAGTAAGTCTAGTTACCATACAAAGTTAATACAATATTATTGACTATATTTCCCATGTTGTGTATTACATCCCCATGATTTATTTATTTTATAACTAGAAGTTTGTAACTTTTGGCTGAGACTCTTGAGGGATATTTTTGTGTGTTCATTATAACACTCAAACTTATTTAATTATTTTTCTGTTTACCACGCTAAACTGTAAGCTACACTATTGTTCTTTTATAGGTATAATATATCACCAATTTCTTTGCAGATAGTAGTTACTCAATAAATGATGGTGAGTAATTAAAATATACCTTGGTGGATGATTATCTTGTGGCCCAATGATTAAAAGAGCACAGTATGGAAACCAGATAGATCCTAAAGGCTTAAATTTGCATGTTTGTGGTATAAACCCATACACATGAGATGGCATACACTTGAATTTTAGAATAATACCAATTTCATATAACTTACTTCTTTTAAAGAAAACTAGTTCTTTAAATGCAAAATCATCTGTGATTTAAATTTATGCTTTCTTAACTCATTCAGTGTATAACAATTCACATACCACTTCTTAAAAAAAGGTAGAACACTCTGAACCTACCTTGGATTTTCATTTTTGTTTCAGCTATAGGGACAAGTTATTTTACTTTATGTTATGCCAGCAAAAGGGAATTCAAGCTAGTAGATTAGAACAGATTTGAACAAGATAAATCAGTTGCCAACTTTCCATTGGAGTGAGGTGTAGAAGAGAAGGAAGAAAAGGAAGAGATGGAGGGAAGGAGGAGGAGGAAGAGGAGGAAGAAGAAGAGAAGGGGAGGAGGAGGAGGAGAAAGAGGAGGAAGAAGAGGAGGAGGAGGAGAAGAGGAGGGGGAGAAGAGAGAGGAGGGGAGGAGGAGGAAGAAGGCAAGAAGTGGAAGGGGAGGAGCAGAGAAGAAGAGATGTGTGGAAGATCAATACCAGGAGGAGAGGGGAGAGAAGAGATATGGGGAAGATCAATATCAGATGATGTACTTTGGAAGAGAAAGAGCTTTTGAATGTCTGATAAAAAGTGCCAATTATTAGCTATTTGACCCTAGACATATCAGTTACTCTTTCTGGATCTCAGTTCTTTTTCACTGTAGAAGTCATTTTGAACTCCATTAGAAGGACTTTTCTGCTCTTTGATTCTTATTTTTTGTATAGTGGTGGGAAAACCAGAAGGAGTATAACTGGCAAAAAAGATAGGAAAAAGATGATTAATTGTTACAGAATGGAAAGATGCAGAAGAATGTCATGGATGGTGAGTATAAAAGGGAAAGAATATGAGAAAGTAAGGATTCAGATTCCCCCCACCTCCTCCAACTAATTTATTTAACAAATATTTATTAGTGCTAATAAATACTTACGTAGAATGAGCCAGCTATTGTTCTAAGATGAACTCATGTGATACTTAGGAGCTAAGGACTATCATTCCACCTATTTTATAGGTGAAAAACTTGAGGCACAGAGAGGGTAACCAACTTAACCCAAGTCATGTAAGTAGAAAGGGCTGGGGCTGGATTTCAAACTCAGGCAATCTGGCCCCCGAGTCCATGCTCTTACAATTCCTATTTTACTCTTAGACTTTACCATACACTTTCCTCAATGAAAGTCTCCACATCAAAGACAAAAAAACTTATTGAACTGTAACAAAAATAATAAATCGCCCCAGACATATTTAGGCTAACACATAACCCTGTTTGTGTCTGTGTAATTACACTTTCTCAAAGCCTGCCACATTTGGTATCACTGTTTTCTTATGAACTCTTCAAGCAAGACTAATGCAAAATGGAGAGGATTGTTCTTTGTTCAGCTGCAAACCAGGGGCCTCAAAGCACCGAGAAGAAAGCCGGACTCCAGAAACCGTGTGAAGGAAGCTGGCAACTGCAAGCTCAGGCGGGGTTTGCAAATAGTCAGGAAACATTTTCACGCAGGTGTTTGTAAACTTTAAAAAATTTAAGTCTATATCCTATTTTCGTTCCACCACCCTAATTAAAAAACAACAACACACCACTACAAAAAAAAGCAAGACTTTAAAATAAAACAAAATTGCTGATTGGTTTTACCATGGAGGGAACATTTTAGGTTCAAGTGTTATGTTGCTCTTGTACTGTAGGAGGCAGCAGCTCATTAATAAAACCTGGTTTCCCTCCCCCTCTGCTTTTCTGCAGCAATGCTATTATGATTGCAATTGTCCCATTCTATAAGGTAGCTTCATTTCTGAACTTAAAGGTTTTGTAAATGGGTGGATCCAATAATTATTGCTGATTTATTCATGTAAAACTAAATTTTCCTTTCCTATTCTTTCCATCTATTGTTAGATTTATTTTCTTGTGCTCATAATTTTTAGAGCTTAATAACATGTTAGAGTTGGCAGGAAACCAGGAGAGCATTCTCTTGATTGGATCCTCCCATTTTACAGCTATGCAAATAAGACCACAGTAGTTAAATGGCTTGTCCAAGACAGACAGTGCATTGGACAGGGCTGGCTTCCAGGCGTTTCACTGCTGGTTCTGTGCCTTGCACTTTATACCAAGTTTAGGTGTTGACTTAGTCTGGGGTTCCAACCCTTATAGAGTCTTCTCACCAAACAAAAACACACATCTCCTGCTACATCTTCCGTTATTTTCTTTCTTCCAGTCCAATTTGTTGTAGAAGATAAACATGAGTATCTGGGGAGTTAATGTCTAGAGGGCTGTTCAGATTTGCTAAATTTCAAGCAGTGGGATGTCTAGAGAGCCATCCATCATCGGTGCTTTGAGGGTACGCTCATGGAGAGAGAAGTTCTGACTTGCTGGGGGCCAGAGCTTCCCTTACCCCAAGGTTTTACAGTCCCGCTGTCTGTCAGTGTGTGTTAGAACTCAGCCTCATGCCTCTGGTCCTGCTGCCCTGCTGTCCGTGCCCTCATCTTCTTTTAATATCTTATCTAAATATACATGTTTTTGTATTCACATTGTTATTTCTATATCTCCACTCTTAAGAATTAGAATTGCTATCCTCGATAGATTCTGTATTTTTTCCTCTTTCTAGAGTTCTATATTATGGATTCCTGAGTTTGCTAAATTTCTACATTTGCTTAATTCCAACAAACAGACAAACAAACAACACCTTAGATTTCAATCATCAATGTTCATTCAGAATGACCTCGTTCAGTGGTCGCCAAAATGCGGCTCACGAGCCACATGTAGCTCGAGAGCCATGGTTTGCTGCTCTGTTGACTAGTGAGTTTTCAACCACTGGGATAGGGGCTTAATCCCAAGGAACAACAACAGCCTGTAATTATTGGAATCGAGAGTCTATTTCAGCGGTTGGAAAACTCATTAGTCAACAGAGCAGCAAACTGCATCTCGCGAGCCGCAGTTTGCTGACCACTGCCCTAGTTCATAGTCTTGCCTTCCTCTAACCTGTAGTGTCTGCATCAATAGCTCTTCTGATATTATTTATGTTCAAAGTCTGGCATCTCCAATTAGATTGTAACCTTTTTCAGGGTTTATTCACATCAGTCTTGCTCTGAGTATAGACATTTATCTAGGGCAGTGGTCGGCAAACTCATTAGTCAACAGAGTGGCAAACTGTGGCTCGTGAGCCGCAGTTTGCTGACCACATATCTAGGGGATTAGTTCCCTACCCCTTCTTCTAATCCTTCTTGGTACCACATTGAGGTACAAAATTACCACATTGTGATTACTTTGATTTATCAAATGTCAGGACACTGATGGAGCACATTTACGAAAAAGTTAACATTTGCTAAAAGGTTACTCAGAACTGTGGACCTTTTTTCTTTCTTTCTCCCAGGTAGCAAGCTGACCTCAAGAGTAAGTTAAGTTTGGCCATCTACTCTTTTCATTTACAAGAGCTGGGGTAGGTGTCTTATAATAAAATTTAGTTTGGGAGTTAGGTGGAATGTTTCCCATTAGGCCTTAAACCCACTTTATCATAGAGCCCTGCACTGGGAGTTTCAGGCTTCAGCTGAGTGAAAAATAATCAAGTGTTATTTCATTTTGCCTTTGGGCCTCTGCGTCTTTCTCTATGAGATTCTCATAGAGTGTGTATCAGATACAAGGCAGAGTTTGGGTATTTTAAGAATACTTTTTAAAAGATTTATCTCACTGGTTTTTAACATCCCCATATGCATTTTTTAAAAATACCTGGAAGCTTGTACTTTTGACTCCCTTCATAAATTCACCTCTCCCCTGATGCCTCTGACAACTACCAATCTACCAATATGTTCTCTATATCATGAGCCTTTCTTTGTTTTCAGATCCCACAAATAAGTGAGCTCATATGATATTTATTTTTCTCATGGTTCACTTAGCATAATGCCCTCAAAGTCCACACATATTATCAGAAATGACAAATCTTATTTTTTAATTAATTAATTCTGAGATGGACACTTAGTTTATTTCCATATCTTGACTATTATAGCTAACTTTTTTTTAGAAAAGCAAGCACACATTTATTGACCACAGCAAAAGTATACTTAGGAGAGTGAAACAAGGAAAGTCATAGAAGAAGCAACAGGAGAGCTTAGGCTGAGCTGCTCTGGCTCATTGGGAAGTCAGAGAAAAGGAAAAAAAGGGGCCTTAGAGACAGGTTAGGGGGTTAGTCCAGGATGAGCTGCTGCTGCCTATTGCTCTCCCAGTTGCAAGTCTCCTGGGGTCTCTTGACATTAGGGGGCACATGTCTGTGGGGGGTGAAGAGGAGCAAGGAATGGCACAGGTGTGCCCCGTGGAGGGAGAGCATGCCTAAACCTCACTTTTTAAATGAGAGCCAAGAAGTATGGTAATGGAGTATAATAGAGACAAATACTCATAATCACTAAGAAAATGAATACTGACTGAACAGAGGATTGCCAAATTACCTACAAGGCCAGTTAATCTCCTAAAACCCCAAAGTGTGATATTTGGGGTTATCTTTTTTTATAAACCACACAGGAGTCATTGCATTTTCACTAGATAAAGTCTCTATTGGACAAATTTTATTTTCATGGTTATTGGACAAAAATCATTTACATCATTATAAGTTCTCCACAAGTTAAATATAACATTATAAGTATTCTAATCAATGGAAAATAATTAGTCAAACAAAGATACATACATTAAATAATTAAATAAACCTTGGAAATGTTTGTTAGACAAGTTCTGGTAAGATATTGGAATAAAATGTTGGAATCCTTTTGCCCATTTCCAAGTTTTGGATATATTTTTTTCCTTACCATTTCCACTTTATAATCATGAATATTTTTGCAAAATAATTCTTGGCTACCAAGAAAACCTAGTCTTATTGATTTTTGGTCTGATTCATTTACAAAGGCATAGCAAAATATTTATTAACATATAAAAGCCATCTTGTAGTATGATCAGCAAATATGGAAACTAAAATGCTAAGTAACCACTAAAGTAAAAAAATTAACTTCTCTCTGCGGGTTTCATAGGAGTCAAGATTGTAGTTTTAATAGGCTGTATCCAGATATATATATATTGGTTTCAGGGAGGAAGGGAGAGGGAGAGAGAAATAGAAACATCAATGATGAGAAAGAATTATTGATCGGTTGCCTCCTGCACACCCCCTACTGGGGATTGAGGCCACAACCCAGGCATGTACCCTTGGTCAGAATCAAACCCGGAATTCTTCATCTGCATTTTTCATCAATGCTCTATTCATTGAGCCAAACTGGCTAGGGCTGTATCCAGAGATTTTGGAAACATATTTAAAGCAAAATCTCAAGCATGTGCAGAAGTAAAGATATTAGTGTAATGAGTTCCCCAGTACTTGTTCCCTAACTTCAATAATTATTAATTCACAGCTAACCTCATTTCTTCTATAGTCAATCTCCTCCCTCCCAATACTGAATTATTTAAAAAATGTTCTGTATCTTTATTGATGACTAAATGAGTGCAATACAATGCATGCATTTAAAATGTGTGTTTGATCAATTTTGACATAGGTATACAGCCATAAAATCATCACTAAATTCCAGATAAAAATTTTTAGCATCCTCAAAAGTTTCTTCTAGGAGAAACCAAGATGGTGGCATAGGTAAACACCTGAACTTGCTGCCTTGAACAACCACTTTAAAACTACAAGTAAAAGACAAAATGGACATCATTCAGACCACAGGAAGGCTGGCTGAGTGGAAATTCTACAACTAGAAGGAAAGAGAAAAGCACACCGAGACTCAGAGGAGCTGTGGAAGTAAAGTGCAGAGGTATAGAGGCACAGGGAAAGGGTTGTCTTTCTTAATCTGGAGGGAGACACAAGCTCCTGACTGCTCTGAACTCCAGTTCTGGGTGAGACTCTGGGGACCCATACTCATACAGGGAGAAACTGGATTCTCTGGCTTTGGGTGGAACTTGAGGGTGTCTTTCTCTCAGAGCTGCTTGTAGCCATTACCAAGGGACACTGTGACCCATGGGCCTCTTAGGGCAGGGCTGAAAGTCAGCCATAGCTGAAACCCTGCTTCACCCAAGCTGTGCACAGAGGCTTTTGCATATGAATGGCCTGGTCCTTTACAACCTAAGATTACCTAAAAAACTGCAACTGGGTCAGAGAGCCCCAGAGCTGCCAAAAGAAGGCCAAGGACCCACAGCCTCTTGCATTGCTTCACAGCTGGGTCTCATCTGGGCACCTCCAAAACCCAAACAAAGAGGAGAAATCTGCAGATCTCTCTGTAGCTCCTGCTGGGTGGCCTCAGGCAGAGGCTAAATTTGAACCTCTTTGGATCTCCAAGGAGTCAGAGTGGAACCGTACAGATTACAACTCCTCAGATCCATAAGGAACACACTCAAGGGGCAGACTCAGTGAGTACCAAAGCCCCACTGAAGCAAGTCTTGCTCCATAAGGATGTCTCCAGCACAGAAGTTCTCCCATTGTAAACACATCTGATCCTCACAGCCCACTGGCCTGGAGGTCAGTTCCTCCCAGTGATACCAACAAAAATCAAGGCTTAACTACAATAAGACTATGAATACAACCCACAAAAAGGTACACCAAGAGTGTCCACCTCAGGTAATTGGGGAGGTAGAGCTACTGGGTCCTATAGGACATATAGCACACAAAGCCACTCTTTCAATTCAGGGAAGCAGCAAAAATGCAAAGACAAAGAAACAGGTGACAAATGACAGAAATGGAGGAAAGCAAACTACTGGATATAGAGTTCAAAACCACGGTTAAAGGGGTTTTCAAGAATTTCTTAGAAACTGCTGATAAATTTAGTGAGACCCTTGAGGATATGAAAAAGGACCAACTAGAAATTAAGCATATACTGACTAAAATAAAGAATAATATACAGAGATCCAACAGCAGAGGATCATAAGAATCAAGTCAAAGATTTGAAATACAAAGAAGCAAAAAACACTCAACTGGAAAAGAAAAAAGAGTCCAAAAATAGGATGATAGCATAAGGAGCCTCAGGGAGAACTTCAAGCATACCGACATCAGAATTATGGGGGTGCCAGAAGAAGAGAGAGAACAAGATACTGAAAACCTATTTGAAAAAATGACTGAAAACTTCCCCCACCTGGTGAAAGAAATAGACTTACAAGTCCAGGAAGTGCAGAGAACCCCAAACAAAAGGAATCCAAAGAGGACCACACCAAGACACATCATAATTAAAATGCCACGAACAAAAGACAAAGAGAGAATCTTAAAAGCAGCAAGAGAAAAACAGTTAGTTACTTACAAGGGAGCACCCATATAAATGTCAGCTCATTTCTCAACAGAAACTATGCAGGCCAGAAGAGAGTGGCAAGTAATATTCAAAGTGATGAATAACAAGAGCCTACAACCAAGAATAATCTATCCAGCAAAGCTATCATTCAGAATTTAAGGTGAGATAAAGAGCCTCACAGAGAAGAAAAAGTTAAAGGAGTTCATCATCGCCAAACCAGTATTATATGAAATACTGAAGGGTATTTTTTAAGAAGAGGAAGAAGTAGAAAAAGATAAAGATAAAAATTATGAACAACAAATACATATCTATCCACAAGTGAATAAAAAATATGTTGAACAGAATAAACTGGTGAATATAATAGAATCAGAGGAATAGAAAGTGAGTGAACTGACAATTCTCAGGGGAAAGAGATTTGGGGGATGTGGGAAGAGACTGGACAAAAATTGTACACCTAGGGATGAGGACAGTGGGGGGCAGAGGAGTGTTTTGAGCCAGAGGGTGGGGTGGGAGCCGGGTGGAGTGGAGCTATGGCGGAAAAAGAGAAACAATTGTAATAATCTGAACAATAAAGATTTATCTATTTTTTAAAAAATTTCTTCTGTTCCTTTTGTAATCTGTTCCTCATCTGTCTCCTGACAACCACTGGTCTGCTTTCTGTTAGAGATGATTTGAATTTTCAGAGACTTGTATAAATTAAATCATACAGTATGTACTCCTTTTCTGTACTTGGCTTCTTTCATTAAACATAACAATTTTGATGTCCATTTATGTAGTTGTGTGTACCAAATAGTTTAGAGTTTCATTATATAAATATACAATCATTTGTTTATCCATGCACCTGTTGATGGACATTCGGATTGTTTCTAGTTTTTTACTGTTAATGATAAAGAAAGCTGCTATGAGCATTCATGTATAGATTTTTATGTCTTAAATTCTCTTGTGTAAATACCTAGTAGTAAAATGGATAGCTTATATGGCAAGTAATTGCTTATTTAAAAAAACAACAACTGTCAAATTGTTTTTCAGAGTGACTGTATTAATCTACATCCCTTCAAATAGTGTATGAGAATTCCCATTGCTTCACATTTCATCAAGACTTGGTAAGATTATTTTTAAAAACTTAGTCAATCTAAGAGGATATGTATTTTTTATCTTATTGAAGTTTTAATTTGTATTTTCCCAATGATTAGTGATGCTGAACATCTTTGTATATTCTCATTTTGTGAAGTTTGTTCACATTTTTGTTTACTTTTGAAATTAGGTAATTATCTACTTATTATTGAGTTTTAAGAGTTCTTTAGATATTCTGGATCCAAGTCATTTGTTTTATGTGTGTTACAAATTCTTATTTTCACAGTTGGTATTTCGCCCTTTCCATTTCTTAATAGTGTCTCCAAAGAACATTTTTAATTTTGTGACACCATAATTTATCAATTTTGTAATGTTTTATACTCTTTGTTTTCTAAAAATCTTTTTACTATCCCTAAGTCTTATAGATATTGCAATAACATCTACATTTTCAATGTTGCTGATTTCAAGCTTAATTCTATTGTGATCAGAGAACATGCTTGCCAGATTTTGATCTTTTTAAATTTATTGAGGAACTGTTTTATGGTCCTATATCATGGTGAATATATCATGTACTTACATACTTGAAAAAATATGTATTCTGCATTTGCTGATGAGATGGGAATGGATATTGTTATCTCCAAATTTGATTGTAGAATTGTACGGTTCTCCCTTTAATTCTGTAGCTTTAGAGTTATACATATTTATGAATTTTATGTCTTCCTTTATTATTATTTTTATATCTGATAATACTCTTTACTTTGAAGTCTAGTTTATCTGATATTAATATAGGTACTTTAAACCTTATTATTCTGACTTTTTCACATGTAATTAATTTCAGCGTTTTTAATCTACAAATTCTCTCTTGAGATTAATAATTTATCAAAGTATCTTGGTTAGAGCAAGGAAATGCGTATTTCGTAAAATTCTCCTAGGATGATTCTAATAGTTCTTTCCCTAAATTCTGAAATTAGAGCATGGACATTTTTAATTTGTCTCCTTGGATTGCTTATTGCAAAAGTGAGAGGACACAGAGGATTATTTCCCATGGGCAGTTATGGGCTTTCTTTTCATTTCAAGGGGAATAGAAAATCTTTTGGTTTGAATAATTAAGATATTGATGTGGCAGAACACAGTGCATTCAGTCATTTCCTTGAGTTCTTTTTCTTATTTATGGTATATAAAGTCATTAGAATAGTTGTTACTAAATGCAGTTCTGCTAAACAAACTTAAGAAGCCACAGACATAAAGCCTCTTGATTTTTCTTGGATGAGAGTGGAGGATGTTACCAGGCCAAAAAAGGGGCGATGTATGAGGTAAAAATTATTTGGATTAAAGTTGCAAATAGTATAAATGTTTAAGTTTGAGGGAATTGATAAATTAATTGGTTTATTATTGGTATTGAACCACAGCATGTTCTAATGGCAGAGTAGGTCTGGCATTTTGAACAAGTCACTTGTCCTTTTGATTCCCCTGATTACTCATCTCTAAAATGCATGGGTTGCAATAAAGTAGTGGTTCTCAATCTTTCCAATGCTGCGATCCTTTAATAGAGTTCCTCATGTTGTGGTGAACCCCAACCATAACATTATTTTTGTTGCTACTTCATAACTGTAATTTTGCTGATGTTAATGAATCATAATGTAAATATCTGTGTTTTCTGATGGTCCTAGGAGATCCTGGTAGCAGGCTGAACCACTAGCACTAAACCACTTTCTTTAGTGCAGTGGTTCTCAACCTTTCTGATGGTCTTAGTCTCTACAGTAGTGGTTCTCCTAGGACCATCAGAAAACACAGATATTTACATTATGATTCATAACAGTGGCAAAATTACAGTTATGAAGTAGCAATAAAAATAATTTTATGATTGGGGGTCACCACAACATGAGGAACTGTATTAAAGGGTCATGGCATTAGAAAGGTTGAGAACCACTGTCCTAAGATATCTTCAGAATGAAGACTTTCCTTATTCTGTTCTAATGTTATTTGTTTGTGGACCCCCACTTGAGAATCATTGCTCTGAGTTTCCTTCAAGTTCCAAAATTCAATGAATCTTTTGCAGCTAAGCTGAGTAAAGTTCTATGTTTACTTTAGGGTGGATGGAAATTCTACTGTTTACTTCTGTGCATTAATCAACAAATAAATATTCCTACGAAGGAGGTATCTTCTTTTCTATCTGAGTCTGATTTCTTTCTTTTTTTTTTGAGAATATTTTCCCACTGATGTTTATAAAGAGAGTAGAAGGAAGGGGGAGAGACACAGAGAAGGAAACATCGATGTGATAGATACACATCAATTGATGACTTTCTCTACATGTCCCATCTGGGTCTGAGTATCAAGCATGCAACTAAGGTACATGCCATTAACTGGAATTGAACCCGGGATCCTTCAGTCTGCAGGCTGACACTCTATCCACTAAGCCAAACCAGCTAGTGCTGAATCTGATTTCTTAATCTGTGTGCTACCTCCATTAATATTTACTTCATCAATTATCTCCTCTTTTCCTGTATCTCTTGATTTTCATTGGTTTCTTTCAATGCTCAAACTTCTTTCACACTATTTTCTTCTCTCTCTTCCTAAAACAATTTTTTTTTAAAAAAAGCCTCTTTACTGATGCTTCATGCTCTTTTAGTTACCACAGTAGAGAAAAAATAATACCGTTTTCTGTCTTTATTCTTCATTTACTTACATATTGATCCAAACAATTTGGCTTTCATTGTCACTCTTACATTGAAAGTTTTTTTTTTTCCACTTAGTTTACCTTTGAATTGTCAAATCTGGAAATTTTCTGGGTTTCGTTTTCTTAATAATTTTGATTATTCAACATTTTCTCCTTGTGATTTATTTACTGGTTTCTTTTGCCACACTTCCTTCTTGTAATGTATGCTATTTATTTCCCTTTGTCATTGGCATATTTTCTTTACAAATAACTAATTTGTTCTGGACAATTGCATCAATGCCCAAGGCTCTATCTGCAACACATCTGTTGACAATTCTGAAAATCTGTACCTCTAAACTCAAACCTCTTCCAAATTTCAAGACCACATTATCCAATATGAGTGTCCCAAAAGGCACTTCAAACTTGAAATTTTCATGGTACGAGTCACCCTTTTCTTGCACAGAATATGCCAGTCCTCAGTTTATTGCTTCTGATCTCCAAACCTACTTTTCATTGACTTTTCTGTGATAATATAGTTGGACCCTGGAACCATTTCTCAGCTCGCTTACTATCAAGCTTCCTCTTAAGAAAATGTTGAAGGATTCTGTTGGGGAGGGGTTTCTCTTCCATAACTCCTTCCCTTTGATAGTCTTCAGCAGTATTTTCCCAATGGGCAGCTTTTGCTCTGTACCCTGACAGTAGCTTTTTGGGGAATTCAGCAGCTTGTCACCTCCCCAAGGCATGGCTTCCTCTAGCACCCTGTAGATTGAGATCCTAGTGTGTTCTGCTGGTGTGACATCTCAGCAAAATACTTGGTCATCACTGGGCCATGGTTGTCCATCTCCATTAAGTTCTGAATTCAGCACTGATGGGAAATAGAGGCCTCTTCCAGACTAGTTGCTTCCTTGTTTGGCCTGAGCCCTAGAGGCATTGGTTGGTCCCTGTGTTTTCCATTTCTGCAGTCTTTAAAGTTCTCTTTTTCTGTTAGTAGCTTTTTTCTATTTTATTTAACAATTCTATATATTAAAATTTCTCCTGTTCAAATTACTGCATGACTTCTGACTCCTCATTAGACCTAGACTCATACACAGAGCTTCTTCCTGCAGTGCTCATCATAAACTATCATTACATGCATTCTTCTCATTTCTAATCTCTTCCAATCAACAGGTCCAATTTATTCATTTTTTAAATGCCTTTCTGATGCCTCCTCCCTACTACCTCTGTCTGTCCTTGTTTAGATCCATATTATTTTACACCAGCTCCTTCTGACTATCACTTAATTTTCTCTGAACCCACCTCAATCAGATACACTGTCATTAAAATTACGTTGTAACACATACATCTGATGTTGGTTCTCTCCTTTATATGACATGGAATGCCCTTCATGGTCAGATTCTACTTGGCCATTTTTAGCCTTACACGGTATTTTATATCTCCTCCAACACATTCTTTAACTCCAAAAGTGCTTATAGTTCTTATAACATTTTGTAGTTTAAACTTCTGTGCTTTGAATATTTGTGTTCTCTCTGAAGTTCTTGTATTTGTCTGGAAAGCTCCTGCTCTAACCGTGAGCCTTCCTTAATTTCCCCAGACAGACATGGGTGATTATTTGTCTGGGATTCCACCATACTTTGTAAAATCTCCCAATAAAACAATTATTTTGTGGTATTGTAATTGTTCTTGGGTCTGTCTCATTCAATTTTGAGTATCTTAAGGAGAAAGATTTCCCATTTTTCTTCTTTTTTTTTCTTTCTTTTCTGTATTTGTGTCCTAAGAGTGCCTGGAGCCTTATAGGCCTTTTATAAATATTTGCTGACAAAATAAATGAAAAATGGCATTTTCATAAAGGGAATTTCAAAACCTTATTTAAAATTTATTAACTTTCCTCACAGCAGACTGTTTAGACCTAAAGTTTTTTAGGAACTAAGTGAGAACAAAAGCAGTAGTATCTTTTCTGTTATTTTTCCACCACTATTTATCCTTCCATTCACTCTTCCACCTCCCCCATTCTCTCTCCCCATTGCAATCACTAAACTTTTGTCCATGTCCATGAGTTCTCTCTCTCTCTCTCTCTCTTTTTTTTGCTCAATACCTCCATCTCCACCCCATGCCCACTAGAGCTGTCTTTTAAAAATGGTATTTATTACTTTTCACCCCTTACCTTTCTGCACTCAGTGAATACAAAGGAGACTAAACTCGGCAAAAGCTTTTGTGTTATTGGAAACTCTTCTGGTCAGTTAAGAAGAAGGTTGCCAAGTTCATCCACTTGACAGGGGCTGTATTAATTTTTTTGGAAAAGTTAGTTAGAGCTATAATCATTTAATTACTTGACATTTGTTAAAAAATTGCTGATTAACCTTTTAGCAATTCCAGATATTTTAATGACTGACAGCAAACTAAACAGAAAGCTAGCACAGCATCTGTCCACATGGAAATTAGTTATTTGATATAAGCTTTTTTCAGCCAGCTTTCATGCAGACCATTTTAGCACTGGGAAGACAGTCTACATAGAAAGGCTATAAAATAAACAAATAAAAACAAACAAACAAAAAAACAGCAACAAGGACAACTGGACATGAGAAATTTCTTCATGATATTAAAAATTGGAAAAATCTTTGCTCTTTAAGGTATTTAATGCCTGTATTTGTTTAAAATGTGGTCTTTTGTACTTTATTAATTTCTACTGTTTTAGCATTTAAGACATTATATAATTTTCTTTTGTGTCTATTTCCAATCATCTCCAAATGGTAGGCTTCTTTAAGATTGAAGAAATCATGTGGCTCAAATATGTGACATTTCCAGATGGAGTATGTGGGAGGATTACAGACAACATGATGAGTCCTGACTTTTTATAAGACACACTTGCTAGTAAATAGCAAACGCAAAGCAGATTTTTAAAAAGGTGATACCACTTTCCATCAGTTACCTAGTACAGAGGTTAGGTTTTTTTGTAACTGATATAAAAATCCTACTCTCAGCACATTTTTCTCTGAGTAAGAAATGTTTGTTACATGGTATGCATTTGTTTGTATATGTAGTTGCCTGTATAAGAATGGGTCTCAAATCTCATGTGAATGACAATTTTTAGGAATCGTGTTAAAAATCCAGATTTGTAGATTCCATCTTTGTAAACTGACTCAGTAGCTTTGATCTAGTATATGCAGATAATTCCGATGGAGGAGATCAGAAAAACATGTCTGTGGACTAGAAATGGGAAACAAAAGTTCTGATGAAAAAGAGAAGTGACCATCTAATTGCTTTTTGGATGAATGAAATGCCATCATAAAGGGGATAAAACGTAGGCTGTGTTCACGTTTAGTACCACCAGTAGGAAGATAGGACCCCAGTTAGTTTCCTGGCGAGTTATTTAGTAAAAGCAGAATAATTCCAGGGTCTTCCTTATGGGATTACCAAACAGTGCTATCCAGCAATATCCCTACCTCTTTTTGGTCATGGTGGTGATTAATTTTAAAATTGCAGGCCTTTTATGTTGTACCACCACCCATGTTGAACTTGAATACAATTGCTGTAGGTTGGCTAATGGACTTAATTTGGTTACTCATATTTTGAGTTAATGCTTTATTATGCAAATATATGAAGAATAAGACAAAATAACTTTTTTGAGTCAAGAAACCTGCTCTCCTTTAAAAAAAAAGTTAAAAGAGTAAATGAAATCAAGTTCAAGGAAATGAACATCAGGGAAACATGAATGTCACATGTGCTCTCCTTCTGGGAAGCTTCTCCGAGACCCCAGCAGGGGCTCGTGGTTTGGAGACGCAACCTGAAAATTCAGAGCAGTACTCTGCGCCTTCATCAGCGTTCAGAAGCATGCAGAGACAAGGAATGATTTTTTTTGTTGTTGGCTGAGCATCAACATCATGATGTTTTAAACTTACTTTGAAAATTAAAGGCAGGGAGAGAAAGAAATAATGAGAAAGTTTTTGTAATCTGGTGAACAACTTTCCAGAAAAGTTTATAGTTCTATTTATCTTTCAGGAAAAGAGGTCTGAGAAGGAATGTTTTTCTCTATTTCTCTGTCATTTACTCTAAATATTAACATTTATACCTTTTAAGTAAATATTTTTATTGATTTTTCAGAAAGAGAGAGAGAGAGAGAGAGAGAGAGAGAGAGAGAGAGAGAGAGAGAGAGAGGAAAAGAGAGGGATAGATAGAGAGACACATCACTGTGAGAGCAAAACATTAATTGGCTAAATCCTGCATGTCCACTACAAGAGATCAAGCCTGCAACCCAGACATGAGCCCTGACTGGGAATTGAACCAGCAATCTTTTGTACATGGGATGATACCCAACCAATTGCATCACACTGGCTGGGGCTATACTTTTTATCTGAGAAAAAATTCTTTGAGTCTCAGTTTCACCATTTCAAGAAATATAAATTTCTAATCTAACCTCATGCTTCCTAAATCAATTAAGATATAACTCAACTCCACTCAAAAATAGCCCTTAGTAAAAGTACTTATTCCCTAGTGTAATAAGAATATGTGAGAGTACTATTTACATTCACTAAATGTGTTCATTTATGAATAAGTCATAATTTATTGAGTATTTACTATAGCTTCAATTCTGTGACTGTAACAAGGATATAAGTATTTGTCTTTCCCAACTAATCTATACTTATATGGACATAAATGTCATGAAACATAAGAAGAAGCTAATAGTTAACAGAAAAAGAAATCGCCAAATACCAAATGACTGATCCAGCTAATAAGAAACTACTCTTGCTGAGAAGAGAAGGTCAGAGAAGCTCTGGAATATCTGAGAATACCTGGTAGAGTAGCAGAAAGCTTGAACTTCAATTTGAAGTCCAAATTGGAATTATATTTGTAGAAAGAAGTTTGTGAGGAAGGCAAGCATGGAAGAAGACTTTACAGATAGATAAAAAAATATGAGACTAGGGCTGAAACTTTACAAATTGAATCTAAACAATTAGAGATGAAAACTTAAAGCTGGAGCAAATAAAGTAGGGGAGACTGGAGATAACTTTAAATACTATGCCAGTGAGTTTGGAACCCTATATAATAAAAGAGTAATAGGCAAATTGACCATACCTCTGCTACGCCCACCAGCCACGCCCACCAGCCAATCAGAGTGAGCATGCAAATTAACCCAACCAAGATGGGTACAGCCCCAGAGAGAGCAGGAGAAGGCTTCTGTTGCCCCTGGCGATGAGGAAACCAAGCTTTCCCAAAGCCTGGCTGAGAACGCCTCCATTTAAGGCAACAAAGGTTCAATGACTCTGCGAGCAGAAGGCTTGGCTCTGCTCATGCTACAAAGTTTCAATTGTAGGAGATAAATAAATACCAGATACCACAGCCTCCTCTTGGGTTGCTGGGGGTGTGTGGCCAGCTTGCAAACCACCCCAGACCCCTCACCCAGGCCACCCCACATCTCAAGGGAATACCCACCCTGATCTAGGACACCCTTCAGGGCAAACCAGCTGGCCCTCATCTATGCACCAGGCCTCTATCCTATCTAATAAAAGAATAATATGCAGATTGACCATCACTCCAACACACAAGATAACTGCTCCCATGTGTTCAAAAGATTCTTCTCCCATGTGGACACAGATGAGCACCACAAGATGGTCACCAAGGGAGGGCAGTTGGGGGTGATCAAGACTGCAGGGGAGGGAAGTTAGGGGAGACCAGGCCTGCAGGGAAGGGCAGTTAGGGACAAACAGACTCGCAGGGGAGCAGTTAGGCATCAATCAGGCTGGCAGGGGTATGGTTAGCAGGTGATCAGGCTGGCAGGCAGAAGCAGTTAGGAGCAATCAGGAAGGCAGGCAGGTGAGCAGTTGGGAGCCAGCAGTCTTGGATTGTGAGAGGGATGTCCAAGTGCCTGTTTACACCCGATCCTATGTAGGATCGGTCCTAAATGGGCAGTTATACATCCCTCAAGGGGTCCCAGATTGGAGAGGGAGCAGGCTGGGCTGAAGGACACCCCCAACTCCCATGCATGAATTTCATACACCGGGCCTCTAGTCCTATATAATAAAAGGCTAATATGCAAACAGACCAAATGGTGAAACACCCAATCGCTTTGATGCACCACTCAGCCAGAAGCCAGGCTCATAGTTGGTGAGTACAAGGGCGGTGGCAGGAGTCTCTTCAACCTCTGCTACAGGCAGGCAGTAAGGAGTTGAGAGACCCGGACTGCAAGAGGAAGGTCTGACTGCCAGGAGTTCAGGCCTAAACCTCCAGGTGGACATCCCCTGAAGGATCCCAACTTCGAGAGGGTGCAGGCCGGGCTGAGGCACCCCCACTCTCTAGTGCATGAATGTCATGCACCGGGCCTCTAGATTATTCTATAATAACTTAAAGATTATAAAGATTTTTGAATATTGGAGTGATATGAATATAATGGTGTTTCAGGACTGTGAATCTGAAAACCATATAGATTGCATTTGACCATAGCCATTAGAGTTAATTTTTCTTCTTCTTCTTTTTAAATATTCTATTGATATTTTACAGAGAAGAAGGGAGAGGGACAGAGAGCCAGAAACATCAGTGAGAGAGTGACATCGATTGGTTGCGTCCTGCACGCCACCCCCCCACTCCCCCAGGGATGTGCCCCGCAACCAAGGTACATGCCCCTGACCAGAATCGAACCTGAGATTCTCCAGTCTGCAGGCCAACGCTCTATCCACTGAGCCAAACCGGTTTTGGCAATTCTTAACTATTATTTCTTTGGCTCTATAAATATATATCTTTCATGGTACACTATCAAATAGTTACTTTAACATATATAGTGAATATTTATTGACTGCTTACTATGTTCCAGGTATTCTTCTAGGAACTGCAATTACAGTGGTAAAAAAGGTAAGTCCCTATCCTCATTAAGCTTACATTCTAGAGTGGAAGCCAGACTAGAATAAAAACACTATACAGAATATGGCATAGATGATGATAGTAATTAAGTATTATACTAGCAGTGGCAAGGTTGGAAGGATGCAATTTATATGTGGGTAGTCAGGAAAGGACTCTCTGAGGATAGGGCGTCTGAATGTCCACCTGAATGAGAAGAAGGAACAAAGCATGGGAAAAATTCAAGGTTGGGTCTCCCAAGCTTTTGATTTTATTCTCTGTGTGATAGGAATCAATTGAAAGGGTTTGTTTTGTTTATTTTTATGCATTTATTTATAAGAGTGACATAAACTGATTTATACTTTGAGAAAATCATTCTGACAATTTTTTTTGAGAATAGCTTGTATTTGGGGGTTGGATTGGGAACAAGAATAAAAGCAAAGAAAATAGTGTGGATGCTATTGTAGAGGTCCATTGAAAAATAATGGGGAGGGGTCAAAATAGAGGTTAAAAAAAGATAGGGCTAATAAGATTGGTTGATGGTATAATTGGAAAGATCTGTTATTTTATATTCTATAAGTGGGATCCTTTTAAGTATGAAAGGGGACACTTTAAAAATTATGCCAAGACAGGTACAAACTGGGACTGTCTCGGCAAACTGGCACTGACAATATGAGAGAGAAAAAGAAGAGCCACCAAAAGTAATACAAAGGAGAAGAGTAATAATGCCACATCTGGGATGGTTAGGGCCCTGGACTAACATTTTTGTGGGTTCTTTTCTATAGAAACAATTTGGTTAAAAATGTATTTTATAATATATGGGTCCAGAAGAACTGTAATGATTTATTGATGAAGATTTATAATAATGGGTGGGAAAGCAGTACTTTGTTTATTGTCCAGTAAGTGTATTTGCGAATTCTTCTGTAAAGTTTAGGTTCAACCTCTCAGGTTTATCATCTCCTCATGTTGTTTACTGTCAAATGTGCTATCTCTGGCTAATTTTCTACATCCTGCTATATTAATTTCCATAATAAGTGATCACAAACTGGGTTGACTTAGTACAACTGACATTTATTCTCTCACAATTCTGGAGGCTAGAAATCTGAAGTCAAGGTGTTTGCAGGTCAATGTTCCCTCTGAAAGCTCCAGGGTAGACTCTTTCCTTCCTTTTTCTACTTTCTAGAAATTTTCAATGTTCTTTGCCTTGTAGCTGCATCACCTCAATCTCTGCTTCTATGTTTGCATGGCCCTTTCCCCCTGTGTGTATTTCAGTGTGTCTTTTCACCTTCTTAAAAGGACACCAGTCAGTGCATGTAGCTCCCCTACCCTCAATCCAATATGACCTTACCTTGCAAATAAAATTGCATTATGAGTTTCTGGGTGAACATGGATTTTGGGGGTACGCTATTCAGCCTACTATACCTAACAAGGGCTGGGGGTTGGGGGAAATGGAGAGATATTGCTCAAAGAATAAGTTCTGGAAACCTAAAGTACAACATGGGGATTATAGTTAACAATATTGTATTGTATACTTGGAATGCTAAGAGAGTAATTTCAAGTGTCCTAATAAGAATGTGATATCTTTTGACATTGACCACATCATTGCCTTTTATGTGCCACCAGAAATGAGGAGGAGAGGCAAAGGGTTGACCAGTGCAGTAAGAGAAGTAATTCTATTCACACAAGGAAACTCTGTTCCGCATCCTGTATGGCTTAAGACTGACCTGGGAAAGCATGGCATTTACCACACTGACCACAGGCAAGAACATCAATTGGAAAGGGCTGTTTAAGTGTTACAGAGCAAAGGTCTTAAAATTCTGCAAGTAGATGCATGCAGATATTCTCAGAAGAATATGGAACCTGTGGAAAGCATGGGGTGACCACTCTAGGTGCCAGGAGTGGGTGAAAGTGAGCATAGGGCTACTACTAAGAACATTTGTTGCTACTGCCACCTCTGTTATTTTCCTAGTACTCTTGGACAGTGGCAGTATCATAACTTGAAGATGGACAGACAAAAGCCTACACGTGAGTTCCCACAACACTCAGGGGATTTTGAGTCTTGAGATCTAGGGAGAAAATGTGAAATGGTAGGCAGGCTCTGAGCTAGCCTTCATTGATTTCCACCTTCTGATATTGATGCCCTTTAGTAATCACCTTCCTGCGAATATGTGTTGGGCTCACTGACTTGCTTCTAATGAATAGAATGTTGGGTTATACAAAGGCCATAGCTTCTGTGTTGGGTAAAATGAGTCTACTAATTGTCCAGTACATATCTTTTTGAATATGGCAAACATTCAGTGGAAATATCCTGAGAGTTTTCTTTACCACATTTGGGTTACTGAACACAAAGTAATTGGTTAGACAACATGAGAGATCATTCATTTAGCAACTGCAATTAATTAAGAGTAGCCTTTAAAGATGGAAATAGGAACCTGAGCCAGAGAAATTACCAACCTGTGGGACGAGAGGGAAAACAGAGATAAATAATTAAATGTAACATATAACCATGTTTGTAATGACTATATAGGTTAAAGCTCACTTCAGCAAACATTATTCTGACTAGAGGTCTGGTGCATGAAATTTGTGTACAGGGAGTGTGTGTACCTCAGCCCAACCTGCACCCTCTCCAATATGGGACACTTGAAGGATGTCCAACTGCCAGTTTAGGCCCTACCCTACCTGGAACAGGCCTAAACGGGCAGTCAGACATCCCTCTCACAATCTAGGACTTCTGGCTCCCAACTGCTCACCTGCCTGCCTTTCTGATCACCCCTAACCACTCCCTTGCCAGCCTAATTAATGCTTAACTGCTCCTCTGCCAGCCTGTTTGCCCCTAACTACCCTCCCCTGCAGGACTGGTCACCCCTAACTGCCCTCCCCTGTAGGCTTGATCACCCCCAACTTCTCTCCCTTGCAGGACTGGTCCCTCTTAACTGCTCTTCCCTGCTGACCTGATCACCCACAACTGCCCTCCCTTGCAGGCCTGGTCCCTCCCAATTGCCCTCCCCTGCTGGCCATCTTGTGGCAGCCATTTTGTGTCCACTTGGGGCCTACCATTTTTGACTACATGGGGGCAGCAATTTTGTGTGTTGGAGTGATGGTCAATTTGCATATGACTCTTTTATTAGATAGAATAGAGGCCTGGTGCATGGGTTGGGACCCACTGGTTTGCCCTGAAGGGTGTCCCTGATCAGGCTGGGGGTTCCTTTGGGACCTGTGGTGGTTAGCAGGCTGGCCACACCCCCGAGGGACCCAAGCTGAGGCCCTGGTATCTGGGATTTGTTTATCTACTATAATTGAAACTTTGTAGCCTTGAATGGAGGCCTATGCTGGCCAGGGTGTACAGAAAGCTTGGCTTCTTTGTTTTTTTTAGGCTGAAAACAATGTTGCTTTATTGTCAAATGGATATGGACTAGGTACAGTGGTCGGCAAACTCATTAGTTAACCGAGCAGCAAACTGTGGTTCATGAGCCCCATGTGGCTCGTGAGCCACAGTTTGCTGACCACTGGGCTAGGCCACTTGCCTTCTGTAGTTGCTATGGCTGTTTTCCCTATCCTTGGTCAGTCTGGCTCAGGCTTATGAATTTTATTTTTTTTAAAAATATCTGTATTGATTTCAGAGAGGAAGGGAGAGGAAGAGAGAAAGATAGAAACATCCATAAGAGAGGATTATTGATTGGCTGCCACCTGCATGCCCCACGCTGGGGATGGCGCCCGCAAACCAGGCATGTGCTCTGATCTTATGATTGAATGGTGACCTCCTGATTCAGAGGTTGATGCTCAAGCACCGAGTCATGTGGCTGGGCTCTGTCCAGTTTTTCAATTGTTTCAGGCAAGAGGATAAATCTGGTTGCTTTTACCCTCTTCAGTTGGAAGCAGAAGTCCAAATCTGTTCTCAGATTCCCCCTACATTCTGGTCTAAAACACTATGGTGATTGCAAGAATGAGAACATTTTGCTCTCTTCCTCTTCTTATCTGATTTGCTTTCCCACAGTGTTTTTTTTTAATTAAATTTTTATTATTCATATTATTACATTTGTTTCTCTTTTTTCCCCTCCATACCTCCCTTCCACCTGGCTCCCACCCTTCCCTCTACCTTTACCTCCCTCCCATTGACCTTATTCATAGGTGTATGATTTTTGTTCAGTCTCTCCCTGTACACCCCTCACCCCTTTCCCCCTGAGAATTATCAGTCCACTCTCTTTCTGTGCTTCTGATTCTATTATATTCACCAGTTTATTCTGTTGATCAAATTTTTAATTCACTTAATTTTTAGATTCACTTGTTGATAGATACGTATTTGTTGTTTATAATTTTTTATCTTTTACCTTTTTCTTCCACTTCTAAAAGAGTATCTTTCAGCATTTCATATAATACTGGTTTGGAGTTGATGAACTCCTTTAGCTTTTTCTTATCTGTGAAGCTCTTTATCTGCCCTTCAATTCTGAATGATAACTTTGCTGGATAGAGTATTCTTGGTTGTAGCTTCTTGCTATTCATCACTTTGAATATTTCTTGCCACTCGTTTCTGTTGAGAAATCAGCTGACAGTCGTATGTGTGCTCCCTTGTAGGTAATGAACTGTTTTTTTCTTGCTACTTTTAATATTCTCTCTTTGTCTTTTGCTCTTGGTATTTTAATTATGATGTGTCTTGGTGTGGTCCTCTTTGGATTCCTTTTATATGGGGTTCTGTGTGCTTTCTGGACTTGTAAGTCTATTTCTTTTACCAGATGTGGGAAGTTTTCAGTCATTATTTCTTTAAATAGGTTTTCAGTATCTTGCTCTCTCTCTTCTTCTGGCACCTCCACAATTATGATGTTGGCATGCTTGAAGCTGTCCCAGAGGCTACTTAAATACATTATCTTCACATTTTTGGATTCTTTTCTCTTCTTGCTTTTCCAGTTGAGTGTTTTCTGCTTCTTTATATTTCAAATTTTTGACTTGATTCTTGCCTTCTGCTAGTCTGCTGTTAAGTCTCTGTATAATATTTTTTTATTTCAGTCAGTGTATGTTTAATTTCTAGTTGGTCCTTTTCCATCTTTAGTTGGTCCTTTTCCATCTCTAGTTGGATCTTTTGCATCTCCAGTTGGTTCTTTTTCATCTCCTCTTGGGTCTTGCTAACTTTATCCAACTTTTCTCGGATATTCTGGAAAAACCTTATAAGCATGGTTTTGAACTCTATATCCAGTTGTTTGTTTTCCTCTATTTCTTTTGTTTGTGATCCCTTCCCTTGTCTTGGCATTTTCACTATGCTGAGAGAACTTCTGTTTTGGATTCAGCCTTATGATACCAGACTTGCAAAACTACAAAAGGCTCTCTGTTGAACTTGGGATGGGGTGAGTCTCAGGGCTTAACGGACTGCCTTGCCTTCCATGGCCCCTGAGTCTCACGTGACTGGGTAATTGCTGGAGCGGTCCCTGTGCATGTGCGCACTCTCTCTCCCAGTGCCTCTAGACTGCTGCTCCTCCAGCTCCCCTGCGCTCTGGGACCATATGAGTCTGGGTCCCCAGGGTTTCTCCCGAAACTGGGGTTTAATGGAGTTAGAAGTGGCACAGTTGGGAGGGTCTGTCTCCTGCCCACTCATGAAAGCCAGCGGCACAATCAGCAGTGGATCCTCTGTGCACAGTACTGTGCATGTCACCAGACTTCTGATCTTTTGCGACTCCCCTAAATTTCTGTGCACTTCTCTCTTTTCACAGTCCAAACTCCCCCCGTATAAGTTTTGGCTGGATCTGGGGTTTAGTGTCGTAGGATAAGGGGTACAATTACGTTGAGAGTCTCTGTCTCCCTCCTGCCAGAGAAAGCCAGCCAGGTTCTCCGGCACCTGCTCTCTCCACTTGTGTGTCTCTGTACCTCAGCTTTTTGCAGCTCCTCTGGGTCTCTTTGAGCCCCTCTCTTTCCTTCTAGTTGTAGAATTTCCACTCAGCCAGCTTTCCTGTGGGTTTGGATGCTGTCTGTTCTGTTTTTTAGTTGTAGTTTTGAAATTGTTGTGCGAGGCAGCAGTGTAGGTGTTTACCTATGCGGCCATCTTGGATTTTCCCTTGGCTTCTTCCATTACCAGGGAAACCAAGTGATTTCAGCCATCTTGGTTGGGTTAATTTGCATACTTGCTTTTGATTGGCTTGTGGGCATGGCTTGTGGGTGTAGTGGATGCAAGGTCAATTTGCATATTTCTCTTTTTTTAGATAGGATGGTTTCTGCCCACAGGAAAATGTTGAATTCTAACTTAGGGTGCATTTTTAATGCATCATTACAGTGCCAAATAAAATTAAGTGCAGCTCCTTAATTTTAGGAATTTCATATTATTAATTGATATAGGGTAAAATAGAAACATGAAATTGTAATAGGTACTATTATTATTTTGTCATGAATAAAATAGTAAAAATTAAACAATAAATTTGAAATTGAAAAACACTGTTTGATATTATTTCTTATGGACCTTGCTGTGATAGAAATAAACACGACATAAAAAGAACAATGTTGGTAAAGATAATAAAAAGTTTTATGTTTTATAATGAAAATATTCTTCCATCCCTGAGTAGTTTGGCTTAGTGGATAGAGCATAGGCCTGTGGACTCAAGGGTTTCAGGTTTCATTCTGGTCAAGGGCATGTACCTTGGTTGTGGGCACATCCCTAGTAGGAGGTGTGCAGGAAGCACCTGATTGATATTTCTCTCTCATCAATGTTTCTAACTCTCTCCCTTCCTCTATGTAAAAAAAAATTCTTCCATGGAAAAATAGAATAAGTGAGTAGAAATGTAGAAATGTATTTTATTCGTTACAAAGAACTGAGATCTTCTTCCTTCTCACCCTTTTACTTCTTCCTATTATTATTTAAATAAACCAGGTGTGAAATATTTATTGAAATGCAAATCAACTGAAGATTATTTTTGCTAATTAACCTATATCCTCTAATATGTCAAGGAAAATCTTGACCACTCTGGCTATACTTGTAAGGATGTAATTTAATATTAAAAATTTTAAAAATAGATAATATTTTGATAAAAATAAAAAACTTTTTATAATATACATGAAGATGTCCTTAAGCACATCCAATTCTTAGTTTTTGAGTGGATATTGTAAAATTTCTCTAACAAGGCACTGGCATGAAGTTTAAAACATGAAATGGTTAAAAACACTTATGGTTAGAATCATCGTATATTCTATTTTCTACAATTCTCATGAGTAGTTTAGAAATGCGATCACAGCACATTAATTGTTATTATACTGATTATCAATGGTTAATTATGGCTAATGCAAAGTGAGAGTAGCAACTGATTATACTACACTTGATCTTAGCAAAAAGCTAAGCAACTGATTATAATTAGGTCTATTTGACTGTAGTTAGACTTTCTAATGGTGCAGTGTTTATATTTTAGCTTGGTGTGGAAAAGAAAAAGCTTTGGTAATAAATTTATAGTAACAATTAGGTCATAGATTTACTGTTAAATGCATTATAGTTAAGCATGTCTATATCTCCTTCAAGACTGAAAGCATACTACAAACATTTATCTGTAAAAAAAAAATCAAAGGCATTAAAATGCTGAAGTAGATTTATTTTCTTTTACTACTTGATTTTTTGTATGATTGTTTTAAAGGCTCTTTGAAATCACTGAAACTGAGAGTGGTGACTAGAAGTCTTGATTCAAAATTGCAAGACCAATTAAAACTATTAGTAGACTAATATCAAATTTAGTTGCATACTTTTCATTAGCCTAGGCATCTATGCAAGGCAAAAGTCTAAGTAAGCCTACTAGATGAAAAGAGTTACAGATTAGTGCATCTTAAATTTCTTTTCATAGCACAATAAATACCTTCCATTGGGCTGTCAGCACACCCCCTGTCCTTCAGATATCTAGATGCACACAATCATTGCATGAAGAACGAAGTGACCGAGAAGATGAGTGAATGCATAGTTTAGTAAAGGGAAGAGAGAGAAGGTCTAAAGGAGCCCATTTCTCTTTTTCTCCTTATATTGAGGTCCCCCTTAAGTTATTGATTTAACTTAATATTATATTCATTCTAGTTTAGTCAGAGTTCAATGTATACCTTTCTTTTATAAAAAGACTATTTTATAGATCCAAGCTGTTTGATATGGTAACCACCAGCCACATGTGGCCATTGAGCAAATGCAATGTGACTAGTTTAAACTGGATGCCCTATAAAACTAAAATATACTCTAGATTTTGAATACTTGATAAAAAAAGAATTTAGGTATCTCATGTGCTAAACTTTATATTAGCACACTGACATGATAACCTTTTTGATGTATGTTATTTAAAAATATGTTACTTAAATTCATTTTATCTGTTTCTATTTACTTTTAAAATATAGCTATTAGAAAAATTGGAAGTATTTGCTTTCATTTGGGGCTTTTATATTTCTAATGGGAAGTGCTATTATAGATGGCAGTGATTGTGAAATATTCAGCTTTCATAAAATGTTGCATAGATTTTTCAGACAGTTGATAAATATGTAATAGAATTGAGAAAGTAGATTAGGAGCTTGGTGAATGTAAATGAGTGAATGTTTGATTAGTAACTCAAGGAGTTTGGTTAATTTAGAGGGTTAATATTTACTGTCAGACACTCAAGAATCTCAGTGTTATTAAATACAGTGAAGACATGGACAAAGGAGCTTTATTAGACACAAATGCATGGGGACAGTGGGATAAAAGGTGAAATAATGAAAGCATTCTTAAGATAGTCGAGGTCCTAGTAGATGCCAAGTCCTGTTTTCAGCACCGACGATACAAAAAATGTCTCTAAAAGCTAGAGTGACAGAAGAAATGCATAAAACTAATTGTCATCCAGTGAGGTAGCTAGTCAGAGTAGGTGATATTTAGTAGAGTGCCACATAGAGAATACAATGCAATAAGCAAGCTAAGTTTTAGAAGCCCCTTGGGCAGCCAAATAGCAATTAGGTGAGAGTTTAATCATGTGAGTAGCAGGTAAGAGCACCATAGAGGTTGTCCTAGAGTTCTGTTTGTTTTGCTTGGAATATTTCCATAGGTAACAAGAAACAGAAGGGAGTACTGGAAGTATTATCTGTGAGAGTTTTTTTTTAACTAACTGTTTATCAACTGCACTTATGGCAACAGAAAGTGTGTCAAGTGTGGATGACCAAGTGTGCATTTTTAAGCATTGGATGAACTTCTAACTGCCTAACAACAGGAAAACAAATACCTGTAGGATATGCCAAGCATTCCCTCTGCAGTCTTTGTTTAGGTTTATTTGGTTTGGTTTGGGAGAACTAATTTTCAAGTTACAACAGATGCGTCATGCTCTGAGTAATTTCTGTGCACTCACTAACCAAATTTACAGCATCCCTCTTATATATTTCAGCTGCAAAGTTGATGTCCCCAATTGTGTACCAGGAAACAACTATACCATTGTCTTGTTTAGTTTTATGCCCTTTCTAAATGCAACCTTTCAGTTGGCGACATTTCCAAAGTATTGCGTAGAGAACCTGTTCTTGTGACACTCATTTAAGTGACACGGCTAACATTTCTGCCCACTTAATTTGTGAGAGCTAGATAGAGAAAAACACGTGGCCTTCTTTCAGCAGAGACATAAAACAGAGGTCTGGACCACTTGTGGATATGGATGCACATTTGTGGTCTCATGCTAGAGGTGGTTTATTGGTTGCAGTATCCTGGCAAATCTAACATGGACTAATATTGCACAAAGAGTCTTCTTTGATTCATAGTTCTGAATCCAGGACTATGATTTCAAGGATAGAGTAATAACCTATGCAGGTGAAATAATCTTATTGACTTAACTGATTCACAGAGTTGCTATGAATATATTTCCAATTCAACAAAAGTATTTTTATTGTCTAGTATAAACTTTTTCACATTACTCTTGTAATCCTCAGAAAAATGCTGTTAAAGTGGTACTCTTATCCCTATCAAACAAAAGAGGAAACTGAGGCCCAGAGACATGAAATGGCCTGTGGTTTTCTAGATAAGATGTGAATTTCTAATTTGATGTCAGGATTTTGGAGATGAAAGCTACAATGCCTTTATTCTATGGTTGTGCAACCACTCACTAGTTACAGGTGAAGGAAGGCTTGTTAGATAAATACTGATGTATGTCAGCCATGGCATTTGTTTTCTTAGTGACCTAAATATGTCATTTACCTTTCAGGCCCTTAACAAAATAGAAAGAAGTTGCTCCTTTCAGTGAAGAATGCTACATTAAAAAAATCCCAATTTTAATATAAGGAATATAATGGCTAGAATATATTCTGGAAAAATTTCAGAACAATAATAGTAGAGGATGAGAGTTAAGATACTATACACTTTATTTCCACAAGAAAACACACACACATGTGCACAAACATGCACACATGCTTACACACATGTGTGCATATACACACACATCTTGCTTTTTTGAACCTGGTAGAATTTTATGTAGTAACTTTAAAATTGAAATGCTTAAGCATACAAAAGTGAGTTATTCTGAAATAGTATTCTAAGCACATCAGACTTCCCTAGAAAATATGCAAAAGCTACAAAAACTCAATAAAATTCTTATTGCCCCAAATAGTTGACTTTGCCTTTGGCCTTTTCAGTTTCTATTTGAGTGTTCTTTTTCTAGCTGTAATTTCTGTCCCAAACAACTGATAACAGTGTGTCTCCCTTTCAGTGTATATTTTTCTCATGGAAAAATAATGTACCACTCAGATGTCATTAGTTAAAAAGGGTTTATAAATACAGTTTGCAATAAAATACAATAATTTAGGACTAAAAATCTCATTAAATAATTCAATAAAGTATACAGTATTATGTTTTAAAAAAATTTAGGCTCTGGGATCATAAGTATTTGAAAACAAATGTGTATACATTATGGCTTCTTTCATCAAGTGGAATAATAAATGAAAATAAGTACTATATGTTAAACACAAAAGACATAGCTGAGAGAAAAAAGTACTATATAAAGGTAAGGTTGAGAGGGTTCATCAGAAACATCAAAGAAATATCATCAAAGCCACATTTGAAAGAAGATTGGAGAAGAAAACGAGATGAGTGTCATACTGATGTATTGTATAATTTACTAAAATATATTTATACATCAACCATGTGATGTATAGTGTACATTATCTACCCCTTAAGGTGATTAAACAGCATTAAAGACTTCTATTTAAGGAGTATATGCCATAATTAGGCTAAATTTAAAGGTTCTAACAAAGGAAGTTTCTCAAATTTGTTTATAAATTGGGATCACCTAGGGAGGTTTGGAAATACTGATGGCTGGACCGCACCTGTAGAATGATAATTTTATCGTTCTGGGGTGTGGACTGGGTATTGGGATTGGAAAACTCTCTGGAGGTAATTCTAACATGTAGCCATTATTGAGAACCATTGCTCTGACCACACCACAATACTCACAAGGTTGACAAATTACAACTTTTTTTTTAAAACTGAGGTCAGCTCTAGAGTATTTATAATTTAGCATAAATAAAGTTATAGTTTATTTTTTTAAATATACTTTTATTGATTTTTTATAGAGAGGAAGGGAGAGAGATAGAAACATCGATGAGAGAGAAACATCAATGAGCTGCTTCCTGCATACCCCCTACTGAGGATGTGCCCATAACAAAAGTATGTGTCCTTGACCAGAATCGAACCTGGGCTCTTCAATCCGCAGGCTGACACTCTATCCACTGAACCAAACCAGTTTTGGCATAACTTATTGTTTTATTGGTGAAATGAGTGATATTCAATACATGTCAAGTGACTAGAGCTATGATGTAGCCACTTCAGCCTTGCTCAAACAGGACATAAGAATCTAGTGGTTGGAGCTACCTCTATCCTGATTCTAAACTCTATCAACCCATGTCTCAAGATCTTTGTAGGGTTCTTTAACTCACCCAACTGGAATATTAGCTGACTCCTTCCACTAGAGCACCTGTTTCTAATTAAACCTCTGAGCAAAGTATTTGTTGTCAAAGTACCAAAAAAGAGAGGACTGGGACTTTGTTGATTATACAAGCCACTTATATGCATCTGTTCATGCCTGCTTGCTAATAAATGTTGGTATGTGTTATTCAATTCAGTCTAAGACTTGTTTCATAATAACATCCATCTGACAGAGGTCAGATAGATGACTGGAGAAAGACACTCAAAGCCCTCACCAACCTCTAATCATTGGAGACTACTGATAAATAACCTCTACAAAACCCCAAGAGTTGTAAGAAAACAAATTAACAGGGCAATGTGGTACAGGTACACTCTTTTGGTGGGAGTAGTTTTCAGGTTAACTTCTATCTACAACAGAATTCTTCATAGGCAGTGGTGGGGACACCATAAAACTGGAACTTCTCATGTAACAATATTAAAATCTACTTGGGCTGAGTTTTTGTATGTCATATACTCTATATACTTATGTTACCCAATGCTTTGATAATCACTGGGAAAATGTCTTATCCATCTAACATAGAATGTTGTCCTTCTATTTTGTCCACGATACGTTTTTTTTTTTGAAATACTATCTACACAGAGTGAGTTGCACCAATCTTAAATGTATATTTAATCAGTATTGAAAAATGAGTACATGTGTCACCTCCTTGTTAATATGTAGAACATTTCCATTAGCCCAGAAGACATACTTGTGTCTATTTCCCTTTAATATCCCCCCATACCATGCTAAGCAATTACTAAGCAATTATTAATTGAATAATTTTACCTTATTTACTTTATTTAAATAGAATCGCACAGCATATACTCTTTTGTGTATGTGCTCCCCAGCATAGTGTCTTTGAGACTCATCTATGTTCCCTTTCACTGCTGAGAAGTATGCCATAGAGTAAAGGCCACAGTTTATCTCTTCTGCAGAAGGACACTGAACTCTTTCTAGTTTTTGGCTATCATGACTAAAACTGCTATAAACATCCTAATACAGGCTTTTTGAGACATATGTTTTCACTTCTCTTGGATAAATATCTGTGAGTGAAATTGTTGTGTCATAGGCTGAATGTGTGGTTGTACCATTTACACTTCCAACAGCAGTGAATAAGTGCTAGTCACTGTACATCTTCCTCAATATTTGTGTTCTATCTTTTTCATTTTAGCCATTTGTCAGTGGTTTGATATTTGTCACTGTGGTTTTAATTTTTACTTCTCTGATGACTAATAATGTTGAACACTTTTCAATGTGCTTATTGAACATTTTTACATCTTTTATGAAATGCCTTTTGCCTATTTTTTAATTGGTTTGGCTATAGTTTTTTTTTAATCGAATTGGAGAAGTTGTTTATATAGTCTGAATTTAAATCTTTTCTCACTTATATGAGCTTTTTCTTTCAATCTGTGGCTTGCCTATTTATTATCTTAGTAGAGTTTTTATAAAAAGTTTTTAGTTTTGATAAGACTTTTCAATATTTTATTTTATATCTAGTGCTTTCTCTGTCTTATCTAAGAAATCTCAGTTGAAAGGTCTACCTCAAGGTTGAAAGATCTCTTACATTTCCTCTAGAAGTGTTTTAATTTTAGCTTTTACATTTGGTTCTATGAATTCTCTTGAAATAATTTTTGTACATGGCAACTTTCCCTATTCAATTAGTTTGCTGCTCTTATTAAACATTATTTGTCAGTATATGTATGTGCTAGCCCTTCTCTTTTGAGAAACAAGTTTAATAATCATAAAATATACAAAAGCGTGCAATTGAGTAATAAATTGTGTGCTATATACCCTCAACAATGATTTTTTATTAACATAGTACCAACAAGTAATAAATTGTTATAGATGCTAAACAATAAATGTGTTTTTTTAATTAATATAGGGAAATATAGTATAGCATCCTGTTATACTTAACTCAATTTCTCATTCAAATATCCAGGAAACATCATGAAAACATAAAATAGCAACAAAAGTAGACAATAAAGCAAATGCAAAATGCCAAAGTCTAGATATTTTATAGTAATTGAACAATTAAGCAAAATAGTTTTTCTTGTTAATCTTGTTTCATTTATTACACAGGGCACTTGATTAGCATTTTCATTCTGGAAATTCATGTACTTTGGTTATACAAAAATTTCTTGCATTTTTTTTAAAGTTTTTTTTTTTAAATGTATTTTATTGATTTTTCACAGAGAGGAAGGGAAAGGGATAGAAAGCCAGAAACATAGATGAGAGAGAGACATTGATCAGCCGCCTCCTTCACGCACCCTACTGGGGATGTGCCCGCAACCAATGTACGTGCCCACAACCAATGTACATGCCCTTGACCGGAATCGAACACTGAGCCAAGCCAGTTTTGGCTATTTCTTGCATTTTTTGATGATTTTTTTTCCCCAACAACATTTTATCTCTTCTTTCTAGGTGATTCTATTAGTTGTATAAATATCTCTCAGAACAGGCTTCATTATTCTTATATTTCCTCTTCTATTAGCTATCTAATTGGTTTTTGGTTTTACTTTATGGTATTTCCTATACATTATTATCTAAATCTTGATTTTCATATTGTGGAAATCTACTTTAAAATTTCAACAGCTCTTTTCAAAGTTTTCTTTTGAAATCATGCCTAATTCCTGTTTCATTGGTACAATAGCCTCTTCATTTCTATGACAATGTCATTATTATTGTTATCTGCATTGTTTATTATCTTCATTGTCTTTATTTCCTGCTAGGTCCATTATTTTCTATTGTCTTTCCTCACTATATTTTATATTGGATTCTTTCCTTAAATATTCAGTAATACTTGGTAGTTCATTCATTTGGGTGAGGAGCTAAAAAACTGGCTGGAAGATATTTAGGAAGGGATAGGCTTGTAGCTTTCATTCTAGGAAGTCAGATCTCTAGTTAGCTTTGTAATTAGGGGACCTCAATTATTAGAGGATGTAGGTCTTTTTATTTTCTCTAGAAAAGATCCTGCAGTCTCTTACCTGGAGATATAAGTCTAGCTGTTGCCATTGTTGGAACCACGAGGGAAAGGTTGAGGGAGTGATCCAAAACGTCAGTATGTAGACTTAATTACCTGTTTTCCAGGTGGCCTCTCACGTTGCCCCTTCTCTATGCCTGGAACTTGGGTCTACTATTGTTGGTCTGCAGAGCAAACCTTTGGTCTCTTGCTTTTATTCTAGAAGTTTTACATATTTGGCTGCAGCTCTTAACTGTTTCTTGTATAGATTTTTGAAAAATCACCTGCTTTATACTGTGTGCTTATTCTTGCTTCATATGGTGTCTGGTTTTTGAGCCATTCTGCATTGTTATCTGCATTGTTACCTGCATTGTTATTCTGAGGTTCTGCAGGGACAATCTAGTTTCCATCTTTTGTAGTCACTTGGCTTAGGCTCTTCTCTTCTTGCTAAGCCATGGACCATTCTTTTTTATTTTTTAAATCCTCACCTGAGGTTATGTTTTTATTGATTTGAGAGAGAGAGAGAGAGAGAGAGAGAGAGAGAGAGAGAGAGAGAGAGAGAGAGATGAGAAACATCAATGAATTGACTCCTATACTCACCCAACTGGCAATTGAACCCTCAACCTAGGTATGCTTCCTGATTGGAAATTAAACCAGCAATATTTTGGTGTACAAGATGACACTCCATTCAACTGAGCCACCTCGCCAGAGCTGACCATTCTTTCATCAATTTCCGTAAATAATTTTATTATATGTCTTGTCTTCTTGACAATGTTAAAGATTGAATGGGTTTTATGTTTCTTGTTCTCATTATTTTGGGGTGATTCTTTGAGAAGAGAAAAAAGTGAATATGTTTTTACTCTTAATTCTAAAACTACACATCTAATTGACTTTTAAAAGAGTAAAAGTACCCTCTCAAACTAATAAAATTACAAAAAAAAAAAAGAAAAAGTATAGGTACTCCATTTCATTTTCCGTGTCAAAACAGGAAAATCATTAAGATAGTTGCATCAAATCTTACATGAAGGAAGAAGTCTATAACTTGTGAATGGAGATGAGCTTAAATGGAACTTATTTGTCTCTGATAAACGTTGAATGACTGATACACATGGAACCTGTTCAGGCACTAACTCAGAATACATTCTTATTTATATGTATTTCTTGGGTTAGATATTTTGTACCCCTGTTGCATTTTATACTGTATCTCATATAGATAAGCTATTATATCACCTTTCTTTATACAAAAATGAATAAAAACTTACCTTATTAGGGTATTATGTGGCAATTAAGGTTAATTCTATCTTGTACAACTACACACCGAGACAACCACTAGAGACAATACCTGGTAGCTCACATGATTAACTTACGTTCTAAAATAGATTTCTTGTTATCCTATCTAATAAAGAGGGAATATGCTAATTGACACTAGTGCTGTCACAAGGATGGCAGCACCCATAGTCAATAAGGAGGGAATATGTTAATTGACTGCCCTGCCCTCAAAGATGGTGGCACCCACAGCCACAAGATGGTGATGCACAGTCCCCTGAGCCCCGTTGGGGCAGTGGTACAATGGCATGACTGGGCCCAGGGCCTGCCCAAGGTGCAGGCAAGCTTCAGATGTCAGCTGCCAAGCTGCCCAGGGCTGCCAGAGGCTCAGGTAACCAGGGCTGGCTGAGGCTTGTGCTGCCAGCAGTGGCAGCAGCAGAGGTGTGATGGGGCATCACCTTCCCCTGATTGCCGGGTCGCCTCCCACCCCTGAGGGCTCCTGGACTGTGAGAGAGGGCAGGCCAGGCTGAGGGACTGCCTTCCCTCCAGTGCATGCATTTTTATGCACCTGGCCTCTAGTATCACACAGTAAAGTAATTCCTGAGCTACTTGAAATATTTTTCCATTTTGTTGGAGACTTAGTGTGTATAATCTTTCAAATATTCTATAAATTAGTTTAAATTAAAGAAATGGTTTCATACTTAGAAATTTACAAAAAAGTCATTTCTCTTTTATTTTACTTAATTTGTTTAAATGCTGTTTGGAAACTTGACTAGGTAACTGCTTATGAGAATGATGTGAGCCATCATATACTGAGCTATCAGTCCTTTTCCCTCTTAACCCATTGCTCATTAAGAGAGTTACTAACTTCCAGTTATTTTCTGAGAACCAAACCTGGCAATGTCTTCTGCAAATAACAACAGAAGGTAGTGGGATGAGAGAGTTAAGTAGATTGTTATTGGAAACTTTCTGGAATGATATAAAAGAGATAAGAGCAGCAATCCTTTATCATTGTCATAAGCTTATACTGTCCCATCAAGCAAACATCAATCCAGATGGGAGAGTAAGCCAGGCACATTGGTATTAAAGAACTAGCAAGGTGAATACCGTACAAAGTGTTGAATCCCCACCCCCTCCCTTTTTATAATGCCTTTTCCTTAAAACATTAGAAGGTAGGGCTGGAAGAATACCAGCATTTAAAAGAAGACTGAGACATTGCAAATATGAAGATCCCATGCTCCAAAAAATGATTAGGTCAATCTAATTTTTCTTGCCTTATGCAAGTTTATTTTTCTTTTAAAAAATTTCTGACAAAGAATGATTGAACTCATCTTAACAGACATGTGGGATGGATCATTAATACACTATGTCTGTGTCTACAGCCATAAACAAAAAATGGATTAGAGGTTGGAGGTTAAATGATTTAAGATGAGGAAAAGCTACAGTTAGAGGTAATTCAAATGAAGCTGAATTTGTTGTTAAAATTCACTATACATAATTTTAGAAAAAATTTATAATAATGTTAAATTTATTTTGGAAAATAGCAGGGAAAAAGTTACTGAAAGATTATGATGATGCAGTTTTAAACACTTACTGAAAATTTCCTTTAATTTAGCATACCTGACAGTTATTTAGCTGATTCTGCAAAGTAAGTGATTCAGTTTTCCAAGAGTTAAGAAAAATTGTTACTATCTTAAGAGAAATTCAATTAGCTTAATGCTTTGCAGTAAATTTTTTGAGGGTTTAATGTTTTATACTGTACTAGAGGCCCAGTTAATAGAGTCCCCTACTATGATTTTATTTCTGTCAATCTCTCCTTTGATATCCTCCAGAAATTTTTTTTTTAATGTATTTGGATGCTGGGGGTGTGTGTCCCTCAGCCCATATACACCCTCTCCTATCTGGGACCCCTCTCACAATCCAGGACTGCTGGCTCCCATCTGCTCGCCTGCTGCCTTCCTGATTGCCCCTAACTACTTCTGCCTGGCAGCCTGATCACCCCATAACCACTCCCCTGCCAGCCTGATTTATGCCTAACTGCTCCCTTGGCAGCCTGTTTGCCCCTAACTGCCCTACCATGTGGGCCTGGTCACCTCTTACTGCCCTCCCTTCAGGCCTGGTCACTCCTAATTGCCCTCCCCTACAGGCCTAGTCACCCTCAACTGCCCTCCCCTGCAGGCCCAGTCACTCCAACTTCCCTTCTCTGCCAGCCTGGTCCCTCCCAACTGCCCTCCCCTGCTGGCCATCTTATGGTGACCATCTTGTGTCCACATGGGGGCAACCATCTTGTGTGTTGGAGTGATGGTCAATTTGCATGTTATCCTTTAATTAGATAGGATAGAGGCCTGGTGCATGGGTGGGGGTTAGCTGGTTTGCCCTGAAAGGTATCCTGGATCAGGGTGGGGCTTCCCTTGGATGTGGAGCAGCCTGGGCGAGGGGCCTGTGGTCGTTTGCAAGCCAGCCACGCCTCCCTGGCAACCCAACTGGAGGCCCTGGTATCTGGGATTTTTTTTATCTTCTACAGTTGAAACTTTATAGCCTTGAGTGGAGGCCTAGCCTGGCTAGGGTATGTGGATAGCTTGGCTTCCTCCATTCCTGGGGAAACCCAAGCCTCCTGCTTGCTCCATGGCCACAGCCATCTTGGTTGGGTTAATTTGTATACTCACTTCTGATTGGCTGGTGGGCATGGCTTGTGGGTATAGGTGAGTGATGGTTAATTTGCACATTACTCTTTTATTAGATAGGACTAGTGGCCCTGTACACAAAATTTGTGCATGGCGGTGGGAGGGGAGGTCTCTCAGCCCGGCCTGCATCTTCTCCAATTTGGGACCCCTCAGGGATGTCTGACTGACTGCTAGTAAGTGCAATACAGATGAGTAAGAGCCTATAATCTGATAAGTAAAATTATTGGGAGGTACTGTTTTGAGGTATTATTACATATTCCCACACATTCTCCTTTGTTTTCTCTTTTTCCTCTGTCCAAGATAAGTAGCTGGTTCTGCCTTTATTGCTAATGGAGAAAGATTCAACAGAACATTCTGGATGATGGCTACTTGGGTATAGATATAGATAAATATTTATTGAGCTGTACAATTGAAATTTATGTATTTTACCTGGACATTTGGCTCTTGTATTTGCATAAATATAAGCAGTGGTTTCTAACCCACAGGTTAGAATCATTCAGGGACACTTGCAATTTACTATTGGCTGGGTACTCTCCAAATCAGCAAAATCAGAATCTATGGAAATTGAACAGAAGTGGAACACTAATTTCTGAAGGGGTAGACTTGGTGTTTGGAATATTTTACACATACACACACATTCCTCAAGTAATTTCCATGAACAGCTATCATTAAAAATCAACCCCCAAGGAGAATTTAGAGTCCTTGTAAGAGGGCAGAAGAATTCAGACACAATAAATAGATAATTGCATTGCTAGAAACGGCAGGAAATGTGGGCCTTCCCTCATGCCCTACAGCAGCCTAAAAAAACCTCATGCTGCCTGCCTGGACTCCCCAGCCCCCCAATGGAACTGGACTTTTTGGGCAAGGCCTGGGGCTATCTGTCCTGCCTCCCCAGGCACCCTATGGAACAAGACTTTATGGGCGGGGCCTGTCACTGCTCACCTTGCCTTCCCGGCCCAATGAAACAGGACTTTGTGGGCAGGGCCTGGCTCTGTCCACCCCACCTCCCTAGCCCCTGGATGGACCAGGACCCTGTTTGGGGCCTAGTGCTGCCCACCCTGCCGGCATATGCAAATTTATGCCATATTAGTTGGGTTAATGTGTGTATCACTCCTGATTGGCTGGTGGCATACTGGAGGTACGGTCAGTTTACATGTTTTTTTATTATTAGGTAAGATGTGGAAGCATTTCATGAGTACTAAATTATCTGTGTGTGGCAGCCAACATTCTGCTGATTTTTTAAAGGAATAAGAAATGCACATTGACTTGAAATTAAGTTTTAATTAAAGTTTGGCAAGTTCATTTAATAATTATCAAAGCATAGAATGCCCAGCCATTGAATTTGGGGAATGAAAAATACACAGTACCAAGAAATCACTTTTTATTTACAAGTATTTAATTGTGATATTTCTCTCCCCATGGAAAAAAATTTTTAGAGATGCAAAACCCTGTAGATATCTACCAGCATGACCATAAGAGCCTATGAGAAAGACTGACCTCCCATCGTCTTTGACATTGAAAACAATCAGGTACATTGATGTGAATAGACTATAGACAAAGAAATTCAGAATTTAGAAACCATATTTTTTTCTTCTAAAATAATATAATTTAGAGACCACTTCACTTTCCTTCTAAAATAATATAGTTTTTGTCCATTCAAGTTAATAAAATATAACTAAGTGCTTTTTGATGCTACAATTTATTCCTACCATATACAGTCTTAATTAAGAGTTCCTAATGATGCGTTACAGGTTATACATCTTACCCCTCAGGGAGAAATATCCTTCTTCCTTTCAAGGGGTCACCTTTCTATCTGTATTGTTTTTTTTTTAAATCTGATTCTTGATATTACTTCCACTGATTAGCTCCTTATTCTTAAACCTACTCACCTGTTCAATCTCCTTTCATCAACTTTAAATTCTTGTCTTTTTGTTTTCCTTCATTATTAATTCTCAAAATGATCTTTTTTTGTAATTGTTTTTATTTTCATTCATTGTGAAACTCCTGAATTCATTTTTAAATTTAAAGTCTTTATTGTTAAAGTATTATATGTGTCTCTTTTCCCCCATTGACCTCTCCTCGGCTGTTCCCATCCCCCAGCACATGCGCTCATCACCCTACTGTCTGTGTTCATGGGTTATGCTTACATGCATGCATACAAGTCATTTGGTTAATCTCTTACCCCCTCCCTCAACCCATCCCCGCCTTTCCTCTGAGATTGGACAGTCTGTTTGATGCTTTGATGTCTCTGGATCTATTTTTGTTCATCAGTTTATGTTCATTATATTCCACAAATGAGTGAGATCATGTGATATTAATCTTTCTCTGACTGGCTTATTTTGCTTAGCATAATGCTCTCCAGCTCCATCCATGCTGTTGCAAATGGTAAGAGTTCCTTCCTTTTTAATAGCAGTGTGGTATTCCATTGTGTAGATGTTCCACGCTTTTTTTAATCTACTCACTTGCTGATGGGAACTTAGGCTGTTTCCACATCTTAGCTATGATGAATTGTGTTGCTATGAACATAGGGGTGCATATATCCTTTTTGATGGGTGTTTCTGATTTCTTTGGGTATACAGTGGTACCTCAAGATACGAGTGCCCTAACATATGAGATTTTTGAGATATGAGCCATCGAGTGAGCGATTTTTCCTTTGAAATACAAGCGACAGTTGAGATAGGAGTAATTGCGTGGATCGGCCAGCTGCACACAACCCACCAGTTTACCGTGACTCGATGGTCTCATAGTTTCCCACACCTCAAGGTTACAAAACGAATTAAACTCGTATCTCGAAGTACCACTGTATTACTAGAAGTGGGATTTACTGGGTCAAATGGGAGTTCCATTTTTAATGTTTTGAGGAAACTCCATACTGTTTTCCACAGTGGTTGTACCAGTCTGTATTCCCATCAACAGTGCACGACGGTTCCTTTGCATACTCGCCAATACTTGTCATTGTTAATTTGTTGAGGATAGCCATTCTAACAGGTGTGAGATGGTACCTCATTGTTGTTTTGATTTGCATCTCTTGGATGATTAGAGACTTTGAGCATGTTTTCATGTCTCTTGGCTTTCTTTATGTACTTTTAAAAAGTATTTATGTCTTTTGCCCATTTTTTGATTGAGTTCTTTATCTTCCTTTTTCCCTTTTGATGAATTGTATGAGTTCCCTGTAGTTTTTGGAGATTAAACCTTTCTCAGATATAACATTGGCAAGTATGTTCTCCCATGCAGTAGGCTTTCTTGTTGTTTTGTTATTATTATTATTATTTTTTTGCTGTGTAGAAGCTTTTTATTTTGAAGTAGTCCCGTTTGTTTATTTTCTCCTTAGTTTCCTCTGTCCTAAGAGCTGTATCAGTAAAGATAATGCTATAACATATGTCCGATATTTTGCTGCCTATGAATTCTTCTAAAATTTTTATTGTTTCTGTCTTACGTTTAAGTCCTTTATCCATTTTGGAAACTACTGAATTCTTTTATTTTTAAAATATATTTTTATTGATTTTCACAGAGAGAAAGGGAGAAGGATAAAGAGTTAGAAACACTGATGAGAGAGAGACATCCATCAGCCACCTCTTGCATGCCCCCCACTGGGGATATGCCCACAACCAAGGTACATGCCCTTGGCCAGAATCTAACATGGGACTCTTCAGTCCGCAAGCCGACACTCTATCCATTGAGCCAAACTGGTTTTGGCGAAACTATTGAATTCTTGATCATTTCTCCCCATACCCAGCAAAAACAGTCTCCTAAAACCTCTCCCTTTATATTCACCAAATCCAGCAATTACCTTATGCCTTTAACAAATTCTGATGTTCTAAAGCAAGCATGTCAAACTCAAAGGCTAACACGGGACAAATAGACAAGGTTTTAAGTTTTTGTGGGCCACAAAAGAAGAAAAGCTTCAATTTTCATAGAAATGTAGGTTTATTTGGAAAAGTACAGTATAAAAAGAAAGTACAAGAGCAATGATAAAAATTAATGTTTTCTTCCTGACACTTGGCATCTCTTCTTTGCAACTATCTTTCCTACTTTAGGGGAAATCTTGTTCACAGGATTACTTTCAAAACGGACCCAAGGTGAATGTCAGTAATTCTGGATCTGACAGGAAACTTATTTCCTTTCTTTCTGTAAATAACTGCTCATACCGTCATATTGGCTGCCCACAAAAATATTCATTGTGGGCTGCACATGGCTTGAGGGTCGCCAGTTTGACATGCTTGTTCTAAAGCAGGCTGTCTTCATTAACAACAGTCACATTTTATGGGTGGCAAATCCCAGCACGGCCTTAGCATTTCACAACCTGCCTTCAAGCTCCTTTCTTGCACTGTTCCTGCACCTCCAAACTCTCAGTTCTCCCACAGTGCAGCCACCCCCATCACCCCCTGCACATGCACAGATACATTCTGCTATGATATGCTATCTTCTATCTGGACTGTCTTTTCTTGTCCCTATCCCTTATGTGACCCTGAACTTTTATTTTATTCATTTTTCATTTCTAATACCATTTGTCTGAAAGCCTAATCTTCCATCCTTAATTCAAAATTAATGGTCCTTTCTTTGCCCTCTCAGATATTATATTTCACTGTAGCTCTCCTGCATTCATTTATTAATTACCCTGGGTCAACAATATATATATATATATTATGAAGAACTTATATGCTAGTAAAAAACCCAGATGATTAAACAAAATTTTATTCAGTGAAGGGCTATTGTAAGGGTATACATATTTATTTGCTCTGTGAGCAGAAAGGAGTGGTTGTCAAAATTGTCTGTAGGAGCTGAGAAATGCTTCCTTAAAGGAGGATGCCCTAGCTGGATTTCTCAGTGGTTAGAGTGTCAGGCAGCACACTGGTACGGAAGGGTTACAGGTTTGATTCCAGTCAAGTACAGTACCTCATCCTGGCCCTAATTGGGGTGCATTTGTTGTGTCTCTCATCTTGATGTTTTTCTCTCTCTGTTTCTCCCCCTCTCTTCCAATCTCTCTAAAAATCATGGAAAAATATCTTTGAGTGAGGATTAACAAAAACCTCAATAAAAACAAACAAAAAAATCCCACAAAAAATAATACCAACAAGAAAAAAGAGAAGCATGAGGTGGAGTTTACCTAGTGGAAATAGGGAAAGGGTTTTCTAGGAATTTATTTATCTCTTCATAAAACATTCATATGGCATCTAAAATATGCCAGATATTATACTGGACACTGAAGATTAAAAATCTCCAAACCAAAACAATGATGATAAAAACACCATTGGTTCCTTTTTTTTAGAGAAGATAAGAATATTAACAAAAAATATTTTCCTTTACCTAACTTAGGACATAATGTCTACTATATGCCTTTCATGGGTTAGTGTTACATGTATTGGCCTTCAGTAGCACTCAAAAATATTTGTTGAAAACTTGAGGGAATGAATGAATAATATTTATCCATAAGCAGCTAACAGTCCAGTGGTGCCTCTAACAATATATTTAAACAACAACTATTTGTGTGTGTGTGTGTGTGTGTGTGTGTGTGTGTGTGGTGGGGGAGGAAGCCTACAAATAGCATGAACACAAAGGTCCTGACTTAAAAACACATAAGTCCTAGCACTACAAATCAAGTAACCTAGCCTTGGTTTAGCCAGAGAAGGCCGAAGGGCAGGAGGAGTTGAACAGAGAAAAAATATGAGTTTATTGGGTAAAGTGTAAAGAGTTCACTTAGAAGCAAAGAATCACAAATGGCATGCTGTATTCTGGAAAAGGTTAATAACTTGGCATGGCTGGAGCAGAGGGAGAATGTGTATGAAGATTTGCTTGAAGAGAAACATTTTTGGTTGACTTTGTTGTTGTTCCTTTGATCATGGATCCTGACTTCTAAGCAGTTGTATCTGTCTTCTTGCCTTGAAACTCCCACTGCTAGTGAGTAGAGGTTTAAAGGATGGTATGAGATTTATATTTTGAAAAGATCAGTATGATTGTAGTATGGAAAATAGATTGTAAGTAGAAAAGGAGAGTTTCAGGAAAACTGATTAGGAGACTTTTTTGCAAGGTTTATGTGAGAGATGCATGTAACACACATAGGTTTGGGTAAAACCTTTCCAAATGTATTTAGGAGATAAAATCCACATGGTTGGTATTGGGTAGGGTGTGGGGGCTGAGGGCCAGGGACGTGACAAAATTGTCATTTAGTATTATGGCTTATGGCCCTGGGCCAATGGTAGTATGGTACTACCACTGAGATAATGTGTATAGGGGAAGGAATTGGTTTGAGAAGATCCTCAGTTTTAAATTGGGCGTGTTGGTTTTGAAGTGTTTTTCTGTATAGGTATCAAACTTCTTGATGGCAGTGCTTTATGCTCAGAGATTACCCTAATAGTATTTAGTCATAATATAAGAGTTCACCTACTGATGTCATTTTTTTGCAATAAATGAATACTTCTTATCACTGATGCTGAATTATGGTTTTTCCACATTAGGATTTAAGTATTTCTTTCATTATTTAAAACTAGTGGCCCAGTGTATAAATTCATGCACATTGAAAGAAAATTAATTAGAAAAAATATTTTAATATCACTATTTGACCTTTATAATGGAAGTGTCAACCAAATTCACAGTCAACAATGACAGATGGAAATACACGCATGCAATTGGTGCCAGTGAGAGCTTTATATTAATCATGCATGCACGAGTTAACTTAGCCTTTTATAGATGTAGAATAAACTTAATTAGACATGCTTTCTGATTTGGCTAAACTTTTTTCCATCCCATTGAAGCATCCCAACTTCTCTCTCAGGTAATTATTAGCAACACAGCAGAAAATATCAACATGAAGCAGATTAGTATTGTAGATCACACAAGGAGAACAAAGGGTAAAATATTTAACTGCAGAAGTGTTTGATTTTATTTTATGCAGTGACAAAACCTGAAGTAATTCAAGATCCACCATTTCTTACTTCTTTTCAATCAGGTCAAATTTCTAAGCTTTTTATATCTCCATTTTTTGGCTAATAAAAAGAAAATAGGGTTCCATTGAGTCTCCTATCTACCTACTCCAGTATTTCTGTGAGGATCAAATGAGATAAGGCATGGGAAAACGTTTCAGAGACATTTGGTTAAAATGTAAAATGTTTCCACCTGACTATAAAGCAAGTCATGTTCCTGAGCTGAAGAAACTGCAAGGAGGATAGTCTCACTAGGGAGAGGAAGCCAAGAGTTGCTACATGATGTAATTACCTGGATGGACACTTAGCATATTAGCCTTTTATATATATAGATGGCCTGTTATTGGGGAGAAGAAGCCGGGCATTGCTATGTGACATCATTACTCAGCACCAACAGCCACCGTTTCTGGGCTGGGCTAGGCTGTGGACCATTCATTTTTTGCCTTGGCAGCATTGGCTGCAATTTGGTGGGCCGTTGCTTGGGGTGGTAGCAAGTCCTGTGTCCCACTTGTGGGAAGTTGAGTATTGCTTTGTCAGTGCAAGATCTGTGCTACCATTTCTCTGTAAGTGGCCAGTGTGCGTGACAGCAGCTCTTACATTGAGCATCTGCCCCGTGGTGGTCAGTGCACATCATAGTGACTGATTGGACAGGTGGAAGGACACTTAGCACATTAGCCTTTTATATATATATAGACTAGAGGCCTATAGTACATATTCGTGTACCAGTGAAGTTCCTCGCCTGGCCAGCAGGGATTGGGCTGAAACCCGCTCTCTGACATTCCCTGAGGGGTCCTGGATTGCAAGAGGGTGGTTCTCAAGTGATGCACTCCAGAATCGGGCTCTCTCCTCTCTTCTCCCAATGTTATGTCACTTTCTTTCTGTATTTGTCTCACTTCTTTCATCTCACTTTACTCTAACTTTGGTGATAACTGATGACTTGTGGGTATTTGGCTGCAAAATGCAATTATTTAGCAAACAGGACTTACTTAGCCTGGAATCTATCAACCTAGAGCAGGACTCTACTCAATTTCAGGCTACCACCCAGACCCTTCTGCCCAGGTGGAGTGCTGTGTGGGTGGGAACCTCCTTCTTCCCACCTGATCTGCTCCTTTACCTCCTTCCCTCCCTGGAGGTTGCCCTTTGGTGCTACTGTCAGTCTGGAAGGGGGGAAGCCATGGTGGGTTTCCCAGCTGAAAGTGGTAGCAGGAAAATTCACTGCCTCCATTGGAAATTAATATTAAGCAGATGGGCTGGTGTGGGCACCAGATGTCAGAGATGCAGCCAGTAGGTCCTGCATGTCTCATTATCTAGCTACATTATCTAGCTAATTGAGTCAAAAAGTTTCTGTAAAGGCCAGACTCATGATTTCTGCAATGGGCTAGAGGCCCCGTGGGTTGCCAGACCTGAAGTGGGGAGCCAATGGGCTAGAGGCCTGGTACAAGGATTTTGTGTACTGGTAGGGTCCGTTGGCATGTCCTGCCAGGATTGGGCCGAAACTGGTTCTCCAACATTCCTAATGGGTACCGGATTGTGAGAGGGCAGTTCTCAGGTGATGCATGCACCCTGGAATCAGGCTCCCTTCTCTGTGGTTCTGGGTGTGCCAAGTCACCACAGCTTGGCAGCTCCTGCATTGACCATCTGCCCCCTGGTGGTCAGTGCACATCATAGCTACCATTCAGCCAGTTGAATGGTTGGCTGGTTGCTTGGCTTTTATATATATAGATATTTTAGTTTTCTTATACTGATATATAAAGGGAATTTTCCCTTTGACCTAGCTCTTATTTTCCATTTGAGTGCTAAAAATAAGTAACTTAATAATAAAAATCTGTTATATGTAGGATTTACTCAAGATTATGATTTAATGAAGCCTAATAACTGAGAAGAAGGGAAACTTAAAAGTTGAGGTACACTAATTTGATATTTAACCTAGAGCTATTTTTTTCCACTGGTTAGACTCCCTCTCTATTCATATCACAGATTCAATAAGTGAGAAGCATAAATAATGTTGAATAAACAAGATATTGCCCTTCCAAAGTAAGGCAGCAGAAATTTGTCACTTTTATTGATTGCCTCTTTGGCAGGAATACTAATCTTTTACAGAGCCAGAGTCCACAGTTTTTAGTGACGCAGTTGGAAGATATACAAACAAACCCTTACTAAACCCAAGGAAATCAATTGCACAGAGGTATCTCCTGGTTGGCGAACAAGCAAGGACATTCTAATATTGTTGCCAACAGTTAGTCACCTGACTCTTTTTATGGGTGGCTACTTGGTGACTGATGTAATAACGGCAGGAGTACATTATTCTTATTGATCATGTGTTAAGGAGCCACAGGACACAGATGCTATATGGAACAGATTGTGGGGACTAAGTAAGGTGGATGAAGTGCTGGGTCAGAGAACAGTGACAGGGGTGAAATTGCCACATGATGACATCTGAGGAAACACTATGTATAATGAGTATGTTGATTTCAGGAGCCATTGTTTAATAATGCCATCTGCATTCATCACACCTTTCCTCCACTCTCCTGCAAATGTTTTCTCATTCTATGGAGCATGTCTCTCTGGGGCAATGATCTTGCATTCACTAATCCCACAGGGAATTGATTTTCTGCATGCCCTCTGCTAGTACATTTATTGCCCCTTCTCTTCTGCTTTCCCTAGTATTCTAGTACTACACAATCCTACTGCTGTATACAAAAGGGAGAGATAGTTTTGATAAAGACAACCAGGATGATAAATGGAATTTAATTTATGCGACATCCATGTAGGGTGAGTCCCTGGGTAAATCACCATGGTAGCACTCTCTCTCCCACTCATGATATGTTCTGCTTGGTTGACTCAACTCCCTCTGAGAAGCTTGGCACTTAAGGTTATGTAAGCAGTACACTGATGTTCAAATATTCATCACAAGAATGGTCACATGGAAAGAAAAAGAAAACAAAAATGGAAGGAAGAGTGTGGGGTTAATAGCTACCCACATCAGCTAGGAGAAGCCAAAGAGCTGAAAGGGATTTGGAGACCTAATTTAGAATTAGGGATTTACTCCCTGAGGTGATTAATAAAATGGATTTGAGCCATGTGTAGAGTGCTTGAGTACTATTGATTGGCCCTTTGCCCACATTGATTTCAGTCCCTCTCCCCTGCTATTCAATAAAGCCAAAGAAAATTATTTTATTTAATCTTAGAAAAATAATAGTTTCCTTTCTTTATAAAAAGTTAGCTAGTTGTTATCACTTGAACTACATTTTCTTTCTTACTGACACATACACTCATTCATATTGTAAATTGCTGACTATACAGGAAGGTTTTGCCAGTGATCTGAATCAGAGCAGACAGCAAAGGCCCAACTGTGAGCACTAAACAATTATTGGATAATTTGGTCCTGTCTGCAGAGTTGACTTTAGAATAAAGAATTTGTTTTACTTGTTTTCTAATAAGAAAAAATATTTGGCTATGAGACTGAGCACCTCATAGCCAACAAACTAATTAACAATGG